>VZTY01029771.1:28829-41091 GCA_013400935.1 Turnix velox | reverse complement strand
AAACTCTTCTATGATTCTACACCCACTAATACATCTCTGTGTTTCTAAAATGATTTATCAATGTCCTTTATCTATTTTCAACCACATCATGGCAAGCTAGAGGGGGGGAAAAAAAGAGATGCTTACAAATATCTGAATGTACAAATACTCATGCTCTCTTCCAGCCAATGATTTTTTTCACCTCTTTTTTCAAGTCACCCAGAGGAAGCAGAGCAACATATGGGATGCATGAAAGTTGCTCTCTGTGAATCTGTCAATGCATTTTAAGGACATCATGCATCAGCCCCAATCCTACTATTAACAGGGGCCTCCCTGTGTTGGGGGCTGCCAACTGGCCCACAGTTGGCTCTTCACCCTGAGACAAATCATCTCCAGTGAGGCTGATTCAGGGAATAAAATGCTGCAAAGCATCAGATCTCATGTGCTTTCACCCCGTAGCAGTGGTGCAAAATCAAGCTCTGCAGCATGGGGTGTTGCTTGCTTGGTCACCCAAGAGTGGGGGTGGGTTAGGGAGCAGATGGCATCACAGGCTGGAAGGAAATGCAGCTTCTGATAGCAAGGAAAAACTTCTTGAAGCAAACAAAAGCTGTGGAAGAGGGATGTATGTTCAAACCTTCCACATCAGATCCTCTGGGCCACTCCTGGGGGGATTAATGCAGAACCTGTGATAGTGGTGATGTCCTAGTGATGCTTCCTGAAGAGCTACATCTGCTCCAACCCTTTGGCAGCCACAACCCCAAGGAGGAGAATGAGCAACCATTAGATCTGAAGACCCAGAGCACCACCAGAAAACAGCTCTTTGAAAATGTCAGTCCTTCCTCACACACACACATATGAGACAGGGAGGCTCCCTTTTTGTTTCAGCTTCAGAAGATCTGGAGCCAGAGGGTTGGCTGACAGTAAAACTTAACTGCCTTTTCCCAGCAGGTCAATAAATCAAAGTGCTCGTGGTATTTCTTGGAAGTCAGAAGCCTGCAGAGGGGATGGGAAGGAAGAGCCACCTACTCATCCTGCTGCTTTTCTGGAGGTGGGCTCAGTTATCATGCCCACAACAGTGAAAATAATCATAGAATCACAGAATATCAGGGACTGGAAGGGACCTCAAGAGATCATCTAGTCCAACACCCCTGCCAGAGCAGGAATACCTCATCCAAGATCCAAATTGCTCATCCAAATTGTTGTTGCCTTGATTTTTATCTCTTTCTGCCGAAAGCAGAACTTGTTCTCCTTCTCAAAATAGCATATTCCTAAATTCTGATTGCTCTTACTGTGGAAAGGGACCCCTTTCTCTAAAACCCAAAGTCTTTCTTACATAGCAACGAGCCTGCAGGTGAACCTCCCACTGATAGAAGCTCTTGATCCCTGCTTTGCAGGTACCACATACTCCTCCCTCTAACCAGGTCCTTAAACCAGTCCCCAGGGAAGTCCATGGAATAACTTATAATTTACAGGGGTGCAGTTGGGTTTTTTCATCTTGTAAGATGTTGTGAATTTCCAAAGGGTCAGAGGTGGCTCCTCTCAGAGCTCAGAAGGTTTCAAAAGGGAGGTGAGGTACTGAAAAGGCAATCAGTGGGCTCACCTCCAGCTCCATCCCCTTTTGTTAGAGCATATGGCCAAATCCTGACTCCTACATGTGCTTTAATGCCAAGAGTGACTATTCTTTTGGCATCCAGCAAAGAAGCAAGTGGAATTTCTGCCCAATAGAGGAGGGGGTGAAAGCAGATTTATCCCACTGCCATTTTGGCTCTTTCAGCATTTCCTGGTCATCATCACGTCCTGGGACTAATTCAGCTCTTGCCTTCAATAGAGGGAAAGTCTTTCTATACCTGATCCTTATATTGCAGGCTATGGAAAACTGCATTAAAAGTACTTTGTGACCTAAAGCATTTTTTTATTACAAACAATTATTTGGAGCAAATTCTAATATTTAGAGTACTCTGATACTCTAAAAAATTCTGATATTTAGAGTACTATGGTGCAATCACATGGTAGAAAGCATTTCCATAGCTCCTTCACAAGTACCTGGCCTATATTCTCACACTTAAAACCTCCAAAATCCTACTGATCAAAGCAATCTGCTTTTACAGACTGATGTGCTCCTGCTTTTGAGAGATTTGCCAAGTGCTAAATAGAAGGTTTCTCCCTGTTGTCAAAATCAAATTCAAATTCCAGCTGCCTCTTTGCTAATGTGCAGCAAGGCTTCCACAGTACAAAGCTGTGTTTGTAGAATCAGACACCAAAGATGATTAAATTAGGCCCTAAGAGGAACTGGTGCAAGCCTGAAATGAGTTTGCTGAAGAAAAGGTGTTCATTTCTTGCCTCTGACAGAAGGAGCCACCTTGTGACCTTTAGTGATCAGAGCAAAAGGGGATGTGGCTTTGCCAAAACTCCCCTTTCCTCCTTCCCCAGCCATGTATTGACTTCAAATCAGCTTCAGCCTGTGCTGGTCAGGGTAGAGGGGATAAGAGGATGCTCAAACCAATGCAGAAGGTTGGCAGAGACCCCCCATGGGGGCTGTGATCCATCTCCTCCCTCTCCAGTAGATCAGACACCCTTTGGGACCCAAAGAACAGCTCTTGGGCTTGTATCACTGCTATTTTTTCTAAGAAAATGGATTGTCCAGTCTCTGGGAAGAGGCACTGATTTGATCAACATGGAAAATTCAGGAAGGTGCCCGGAGTCAGCAGGATGCATTTTTGAAATCTGGAGTGTAGGCAGGAGCAGGAAGACATCCCAGTGATGGGCAGGCACTTGCTTCCCTGGCATTGCTAATCTGGAAAGAGGCACTAAAATACCCAAGGTAAAAAAACCCACAACCCTCACTAGGACTATAGCAAGATAGATGAAGTGATTTAAAACATATGGCAGCAATAAAAAGTTTTCTCTCTCCCACTCTTACCAGTTAGCTGTCACTCTTGGGCATTATCCACAATCATGCTGATAGCCACATGCAAGAGATGGAAAATAACTTGCTGCAAACAGGGATTTTTGTTTCTCTTGGCTATGGCCTGCATGGGCATGGTTTTGCCAAGACACCTTGGTGTCTTCCTGCAGCCCCTCTGCTGTTCTCAGTCTTTTCTGAGCACAGATGGAGAATAACACCAGGTTGTTTACTGTTCCTACCTCAATAATGTCAACAACCCTGATTTAGAAACCAGACTGAGACCACTGTTCCTATTTGATATAGGGTACAAAGCAGTGCTGCTTCTCAATCAGCAATCAGTGCTGCACAACAATGATTTTCAACAATACAAAGGATTTTCACCCTTGAAGAGGCTAAGGTTAACACAGCTCCTTGGTAACATCTAAGTTGTAGGAGAAGTCGTCCCAGAGCAGTGGCACAGTCTTCAGCAAAAGAGCCACAACCCAAATCCAATTCAATACAACCCAAAAGAGAGAGAAAAAAGGCTGACAACCCCACAGTGGTGTGGATCTGCCAACATGGACCATGGGGCATCTCAGCCCAGTTGCACCCAAGGATGGGAGTGTGTGTCCTGCTGATGAAGTGTCCTCTTCCAGATGGTACCTGGGGTGCTCCTCTGCCATGCTCCATGGGTAGATGTGCTCACACAGAACCCCAAAAGACTGGGCACAGAGGATGTGCTAACAGAAACTACCTTCTGCATTAGTGGGACCAAGGGGGTGCAAAACACAGACCCTCAATTCAGCAAGGAATAGCAAAGAGAGAGTTCAAGGATAAGATCTTTTGAGATCCTTATTTAGAATTATAGAAACATAGAATGGTTTGGGTTGGAAGAGACCATAAAGATCATCTAATTCCAATCCCCTGCCATAGGCAGGGACACCTCCCACTAGAACAGGTTGCTCAGTGCCTCATCCAGCCTGGCCTTAAACACCTTCAGGGAGAGGGCATCCACAACCTCTCTGGTCAACCTGTTCCAGTGTCTCACTACCCTCACCATAAAGAATTTCTTTCTTATATCTAGCCTGAATCTCCCCTCTTCCAATTTGCATCCCTTATTCCTAGTCCTTCCATCACATATCCTATTACAAAGTCCTACCTCTGCCTTTCTGTAGCCCCCTTCAGGTACTGAGAAGCTACTATGAGGTTCCCCCCGAGCCTTCTCTTCTCCAGGCTGAACAACCCCAACTCCTTCAGCCTGTCCTCATAAAGCAGTTGCTCCAGCCCTTTGATCCTCTTCGTGGCCTCCTCTGGACCTGCTCCAACAGCTCAATGTCCTTCTTGTGTTGAGTTTCTCCAGAACTTGACACAATACCCTCCTTTACTTCTGGCTAATGGGTGACCTAGTTTGCCATGGCAGAAACCTTGCAAAACCAGTAGAAAGGGACTTGTAAAAACAAAAACCAAAGAAAACCCCTTCCTTATTCATTTATCACCCATGGCTTAAATAAGGAAATGTTCTTTTTAATGTCTTTCCTTAGAGGAGATGTCTTGTTTTCAAGTCAGCCTAAGACACAGACCTGGGAAAAGGAGCTGCAAAGGAAGGTGAGGACCAACCTTGGAGTTGGCAGTGCCACGCTGCCCTCTCCTGCCAGGCTCTCTAATCTGGCTAGCTGTGATTACTCTCTCCAGGATCTTTAAATCCAGGCTTTGGGTATTAAGGAGTCCCCCCTTTCCAAATGAGGGAATCCTCCTTTAATCCAATCCTGCTGGCACAATGCCACCAGGGACAAAAGTGAGTTTTGTGGGGGGTGTTATCCTGGCTCTTTGTATTTCAAGACGTTTTGGGGATACCAAGTCCTTCAGCATCATGTCAGACTGCAGCTACAGACCACATTTTATAACCAAGTTCATTCCATCCTCCACCTGGTGTTGTCTCAGGGTTATTCTGAGTCTCCATCCCAGGCCTTTCTCACCCTAACTGCCCTATATGCTCTGGGGACACCACTTCCACAAAAGGATAGGGCTTTCTGGGTTTATCATCATTGCTCAGTGCTCAAGACACAAAGCAAATAGAAACAAGATCTAAAAAAAAGTGCCAAAATTCTTTCACCAGCATAAGAAAAACATTGTCTTGCTTTTCCTCATTCTGCATTCACCTCCCAGAGGTTTCCCCCAGTTTTAACCCACGTTTCAATGGGTGCCAAACAAAGCAAGGATGTTTCTAACCATCCCCTCGAGTTCCTCACTGCTTTTCTGATCCTAATTGTGAGAATACCCTTCCTCCCATGGATGCTTTTGCCAGGTGACCTGTGGATGCTGGAACCACTCAGCTTGAGCACCATTCACACCAAGAATTATATCCTGGTCTTCAGTCCCTACCCTTGGCTCACTCATTCCAAGTCTTCACTCTGTTTTTGGGATGACAGAAAGATGTTTGCAGTCTTCCACATCCCCACAGCCTCATGCCAGCCCCAGATAACCAGCAGGGTAAAGCTGTGGAAACCTCAACCTGAGAGTTCTTTTCTCCAGCTCCTGTGGTCATGTGGCCCCAAGAAAGCCATATTCTGTATATTAAGAGCTTTTTGAAAAGAGTTCAAGACCTATATGAGAGTGTTAACAACCTACAAAGGAAAATTAGGGGAAAAAATAGGGAAAACCCCCTAATTTTTTGTAGATGTAAAACCTAAAAAGCAACAACCTGTCTTCCAACCACAGCTATTAAACATATCCTGAAATATAACCTACTTTCATAATTTTGGGGTCTGACTAGTGAGGGCTGGCAAATGCTGCAGCACTTTTGGTGTCTCAGGAGCTCCCTTCAGTGCAGCTTTAGCTGCTGCCCTTCTTGGCCCTGTTGATGCCCCAGATGGAGAAGGCAGAGGAGGACTTTGGTGGTTAAATCAATTTGTTTGGGTATACTTGGGGTAAGCCCTTTGTTAGCAATGGTGATCCCCACCCCTGGGGCCGAGCACCCTCTATCTCCCTGATTTATACCCCCTTCATCCACTGCTGCAAGGATGATTTTTCTTCCTAATCCCTTTTTGCTCTGCCATGTTCCAGCTTAGCACACGATTTGCTGGGGGAAGGGAGGCTTCATTTGATTTGTGTAGGATCTGGGAACAAAGAGGTAGAAATTTCTCTCCCCACTGCTGGAAGCCCTAGTGGGGAAGGGACCACAGAACCAGCCTGTTTCCCCCCTCCCCTTCACCCCTTTATTTTCCCAAGGCTTTGCCCAGCTTTGTTTGCACGTGGCACTGATAAGTGTTTGGAGGCAGCAGCAGCATGGCTTGAAGCTTTGAATTGCTGCTCACAGAAAGAAACATTCATCCTGAAAGGCTCATTGTCATGGCAACAAGAGATTCCCCCCCCTCCTCTTTTAAGGGTACTGCTGCCAGTGAGACGATGCACGAAGAAGAAGTGTCTTATCCCAAAGGATTTAGCCCCATTGAGGGCAGGTTGCCAGCAGCCTGCAGTGGGAGGTGGACAAACAGGAGAAGCCAGTTCCCTGGAGAACATCTCCTAGAGATGGACATCTCCTTTGTGCCACTGACCCAAAGAGATAATGAAAATGGGGGATTTTTTCCTAGCTTGGACATCGGTGCACAGCACAGAGAGGGGGATGATGGCAGCTACACCTTTGGCTAACCCTAAGTAATACCTGCTGGCTTCAAAGAGCTCCTAGGAATGATAAGATTTGTCTCTGAATGACATCTTTGTCTGGCCCGTGTTGCTCAGGAACAGTGAGGCTGCATCCGTTTTGCCTTCTGGGGCAGCTAATGGATGGAAATTGGAAGTGGGTAGATTCAGGCTAGATATAAGAAAGAAATTCTTTAGGGTGAGGGTAGTGAAACACTGGAACAGGTTGCCCAGAGAGGTTGTGGATGCCCTCTCCTCTCTGGAGGTGTTTAAAGCCAGGCTGGACAAGGCACTGAACAATGGCATCTAGTGGGAGATGTCCCTGCCTATGGCAGGGGACTTGGAACTCAATGATCTTTAAGGTCCCTTCCAACCCAAACTATTCTATGATTCTATCTCAGCAGAGCCATAAAATTAGCACATTTTGTCTTTCAGACAGCACTGGAGAACCAAGGCAGGGCAAATTTGATTATTTAGCTTGCACAGCAAGTTCCTGGAGCCCAGGAAGGACCACAGGCTGCAAAGGTAAAATTTCAGAGAGCTCAAACATGTCTTACTACCAAGAGGCTGTTTGTTATGACTTTCACCCCCCCCTTAATGTGGCAACAATAGGAAAACAAACATGATTAACACCTCTGCCCTCTTCTGCCCTCTTTCTTCATGCTGTGGCATTCTTCAAGCCTCCTGGACCTCATGAGTTGTGAGGTTGGAGTGTGAAAAGCATTATAGAAGAGTCTGAGCACTGTGACTCCCACCATGAATGCCACCTACTGCCCCTAGACAATGCTCAAGAGAACCCCCCATGCTCAAGAGAACCCCAACCATCAGAGAACTGGTGGCATTTCTTATGAGCACTTCAGCACCTGGAGAACTTGTCCCTTCACAGGGTGATGAGGGCATAATTTTGCTGATTTAAAGTTGGTGCCCTTGAGAATCTCATGCAGAGGTAAGCCATCATAGAGACAAAAGCTTCCTCTTGGGAGCTTCCAGCTCAAAATTTGGGTCACTCTCATGAGAAAGCCAGACAAGAGCCTATGTGTAAGTTGGAAGTAAATACTACAGCAAAATCCTTCCTGGAAAGTACTATTAATACTGGAAAAGACACAAAATACCCTGGCATTATCAAACATCAGATGGAATAATCACAAGTTAAAGCCTGCCATCACCAATTTTACAAGAAGCCAGGGGTGTCCACGTCACCCATCTAATCTTCTTGGCAATGATGGTCAATTCTCTTCGCCACTAGATTTCCCCTTCCCATCACTACTCAAGCCCAGCAGTCAGCAGCAAGAGCCAAATTGTGACAAATTCTGGATGAATTAGAGAAGAATTATCACTTGTCATAGGTGCTACATTTATTTGGGATGGCAGAAGCTCATCTAACCCAATAAAGACCCAATTTTCTTTTGGAAAACCACTCACAATTAACACATCCTCTTCTCCAGTGGACAAACTGCTGTTTGCTCTTCACTGGGGAGATTATTCCAATGCCACTAGTGAGAAAGGAAGAGTCACATTTTCTGTTCCTGGCTTGTTTTCTGTCACAAGTGTCATCAAACAAGTGCTGAAATGCTGCCCATTTTACATGGAACCTTCTGTCTGTAATAAAACTTCACTAATTGCAAAGGAGAGCAGGATTTGACCCACACAGCAGAGGTAAAAGATGAACTCTATAATTAAATATTAAGTGTACATCTATTGGTTTACCCAGAGTGTGACAAAATAATTAGGCTGGCACAATATTTCTTAGTCTTTATGAATTTAACATCTCAGAAATAATTTAAATTCTTCCCAATTTCACCTGCTCTGTTAAATGCTCTGTTTCTCCTGCTAATGCAGTGGCATTTCAGCAAGATCCAGTGAGGTGGAATTAGAAGTTTATTTATTTATTATTTTTCCGGGTGAAAAGTTTTCGGTTTTCACCAGTTCTTTTTCCCATGTGGTTTCTCAGACTTATTTTCCTAAAGAATGGTTATAAATCTTTTAAAAAAATCATTAAGATGCTGTAAGTAAGGGGGGAATATTTCAGGATAAGTGAAAAGGAAGTTTCCAGCACCAATTAAAGTACCACAGAAAGCTGACATGAATTTCTTGGGTCTCCACTCCAACACTATTAAATACAAAGCCACTGTGAATGGTTAACCTTTACTGAATGTGTTTGATTTCTGCCTTTATAAAGCCAGTCTTGAAGAGTACTGCCTCAAGGAGGCAAAAATAAAGGGGCTCTGATATACCTCCAGCACTAGAGTTTACTGAAGTACAAGAAACTTGCAGCAGATACAGCATCTTCTTTGTTGTGTTTTTTTTTTAATTTATTTTATTTTGTTTTCCAGCTTTGAATGAACAAGTTAATCCAGAGCTGGAAAAACAGGACACTTGTTTCCAGTAAATAAAGTAGGAGACAAAGCAGAGAGCTGCTGGTTAAAAAAAAAAAATCTGAAGAACATGGTGACCACAAAAGAAATCAATTTGCTGGCTTCAGGTAACATTTCTTTTGCTCCATAAACCAACACTTGAATGCAAAGCATCCTCTGATAAGCCTTGCTTATGTATCTAGCACACACAATATCAAATAAATTCTGCTTCTTAGCATGTTTTATTGCATTATTCTTTCTACCCAGGAGAAATTTGATTCCAGTTGCCAGGAAAACACAACAAACACCCAACTCATATAAATCTTCTAGTAACAGCATCAGGCAGTGGAAAAGTCAATGTGAATAAATATATACTCAGCTCTAATTCTTTACATGTATGTGGTATGTCCTAATAATTTTAGTGGAGAGGGTATATTTAATTACAGAGGAAGAGCTTTTTCATTAGATGGATGCCTTATTTCAGCCAAAGAATCTAGGTTTAATTTCACCCACAACTGAGTAATGCCACTGATGACCTGATCTACTGTCACTGATGCCAGCTCAGCTGAAGCAAATAGGAAAGGCAAAAGTTAAAAGGCTCAAAACGTAGAAAAACAGGAGGTTTTAGCTGCATCTCCAGGAAAGCAACCAAGAATTAGCTGGGTCAGAGTCTGAGTTCACTTTGCCTTACCATGTTATCACTGAGGCCAAGAAGGATTGAGATACTTCAGCAGATCATAGAATCATAGAATAGTTTGGGTTCAAAGGGACCTTAAAGATCATCAAGTTCCAACCCCCCTGTCATAGGCAGGGACACCTTCCACTAGATCAGGCTGCTCAGTGCCTTGTCCAGCCTGGCCTTAAACACCTCCAGAGAAGGGGCATCCACAACCTTTCTGGGCAACCTGTTCCAGTGCTTCACCACCCTCACCTTAAAGAACTTCTTGCTTATACCCAGTCTGAATCTACCTCCTTCCAATTTATATCCATTATTTCTAGTCTTTGCATCACATATCCTATTAGAAAGTCCTATCCCTGCCTTTCTGTAGCCCCCTT
Source organism: Turnix velox (assembly GCA_013400935.1). NCBI lineage: Eukaryota > Metazoa > Chordata > Aves > Charadriiformes > Turnicidae > Turnix > Turnix velox. The sequence continues at coordinate 31,179 of VZTY01029771.1, read as the reverse complement.
CAGGTAGTGAGAAGCTACTATGAGGTCCCCCATGAGCCTTCTCTTTACCAAGATGAACAACCCCGACTCCTTCAGCCTGTCTTCATGAGGCAGTTGCTCCAGTCCTTTAATCATCTTCGTGGCCTCCTCTGGACCTTCTCCAACAGCTCAATGTCCTTCTTATGCTGAGGGGCTCCAGAACTGGACACAGTAACTCCAGGTGGGGCCTCACCAGTAGAGGGGCAAAGTCACCTCTCTTGATGCAACCCAGGATTTGGTTGACCTTTGGTTGGCCTTCTTGGCTGCAAGTTCACACTGGTGGCTCATGTTGAATTTGTCATCCACTGACACCCCCAAATCCTTACCTTTACTGTACTATCACCTCAGGAGTCATACAAGCACAGGCACAGCCTGATTTGGACCACACAACCTCAATAAACCACACTCTTGATGCCTGGTGCATTGGGGAAGGACTTGGAGTCTTCCTTCATCTCTGTGAACCAACAGGGCTCCATCCCTGCCCTGCCACATATCAATAAAGGTGTGAGGATTCTGTACTTATTAACACAGATGGGATTTAGGCATCCAGATCATTTGGGGTGCTTTGTAAATATCAGACATAAAATACAATATACTCATGTGCAGCATACTTGCCCTTTTCATTGCTGGGATGTAGCAGGAGATATTTCTGCTTATAAAAAAAAAAAAAATAGTTATCAGTGTAAACAGCCTGAACCCCAAAGCAACGATGAGACAGTGGAATTTATTCAGCTGCACAGACCTGTTGATTAAAACCATCCTTCATAGGGCTGAAAAATGAACTGCCATAGAGACAAACTACCCTGGAGCTTGCTCTTTCATTCGGTAGTGATCATTTCCCACACAACATAATTATCTTGAAAAGTTGCTGATGACAAGAGGCAGAAATACAAAAATATTCCAGAGCATCTCCATGAGCAGCTTACTGATGTGCCAGCTAAATTTTTAGCACACACAGAGGTTGGGAGAGGTCTTTTTTCAGCTTGCCTACATCAACATTTGCATTTGCTGTTCATATGAAAATGTGGGCTTGATCATGTTAATTGCAGTTCTTTCATCTCTCTGCTTCAAGCTGTATTATAACTGACCCAGCTTAAATATGCAGTGCTAAAAGGCTCCAGAAAACAGTGAGGCCATAATCTATCTTCTATTTTATGTAATGTTTCCACAAGATGCCCTTCAGTTTGGGCTGCAAGGCGGCTAATGCAGCAGCATCCAAGCTCTAAGGGCAACACCGGGTTAGCTTTAGAAATATGAGAAAAGAAGGAGCACAAGGACATGTTTTATACCATCCTGTGTATGGTACCCTCTATATGAAAAGAAAAACTTGTGATGGATTCTGGAGGCACCAAAAATACCTTGTACCACAGCTGTTTGCAGCAAGTGAGATCTGAAACATGGAGTTGTGGCTTACAGCTGATGATGTAGTATTATAGCATAACATCATGCACCCTCTGGATAGACCAGGGAGGGTTTGCTTAGAAGGAAACTCAGTTTACAGAGAGAAGTTCAGCTACTATTTTGGCTGGAGAGTTATGAAAGACATGCTGGGAATTGCCTTTGGGCATAAGGTGCAAAAATCCAAGCCTGAGGCACTGCAACTCAGCCTGGATGGAAAGAGTCTCCTATCCCTGTTTCTCCTTGGAAAAGGATAGAGTGTTTTCCATCCCTACTGCTACCAAGACTTTTGTCTCTTGAAAACACTATCAGCCTTCACACAGTATGCACTAAAGAGATCATAGAATGGTTTGGGTTGGAAGGGACCTTAAAGATCATCAAGTTCCTACCCCTGCTATGGGTAGGGACACCTCCCACTAGGCCAGGTTGCTCGGTGCTTTGTCTAGCCTGGCCTTAAGCAGCTCCAGAGGTGTTCACAACCTCTCTGGACAACCTGTTTCAGTGTCTCACACTCACTGTAAAGAATAAAGAGGTTAATAAAGGGAAGCAGCAGAGCTGATAACCCGGCAGGACAGCCAGATGGGTTGGCTAGAGGTGGAGCAGAGCTCTAGGAAGGGAAGCCCCCGATGGCCCCAGCCTGGAACCAGATACAGCATGAGGCAGAGTAAAATGCCATGGCCATACAAACTCAACATGAGCTGCCAGTGTGCACTTGCAGCCAAGAAGGCCAACTAAATCCTGGGCTGCATCAAGAGAATTGTGACCAGCAGGTCAAGAGAGGTGATTTTGCCCCTCTACTTGGCTCTGGTGAGACCCCATCTGGAGTTACTGTGTCCAGTTCTGGAGCTCTCAACATAAGAAGGATATTGAGCTGTTGGAGTCCAGAGGAGGGCCATGAAGATGGTCAAAGGGCTGGAGCAACTGCATTATGAAG
>VZTY01029771.1:11449-28688 GCA_013400935.1 Turnix velox | reverse complement strand
TGAAGACAGGCTGAAGGAGTTGGTGTTGTTCAGTCTGGAGAAGAGAAGGCTCAGGGGCAACCTCATATTAACTTCTCAATACCTGAGGGAGTCCTACCAGAAAGGCAAGATATGAGATGGGAGGACTAGAAATAATGGATGTAAATTGGAAGAGGGTAGATTCAGGCTAGATATAAGAAACAAGTTCTTTAAGGTGAAGGTGGTGAAACACTGGAACAGGTTGCCCAGAGAGGTTGTGGATGCCCCCTCTCCGGAGGTGTTTAAGGCCAGGCTGGCCATGGCACTGAGCAGCCTGATGTAGTGGGAGGTGTCGCTGCCTATGGCAGAGGTGTGGAATTAGATGATCCTTAAGGTCCCTTCTAACCTGAACTATTCTTTGATTCTATACCTGGACCCTGCACCTTCCCAGGCAGCAACTTGAATGATAAAAAGATGTTGTAAGGAGGAACAAAGCAGATAACAGGCTGATATGAGCTTCATCTTCATAAAAACAAGGAGGGCAGCTACGGATGGCTTCAGCAGTGCTTTGCTTGAGAGCAGACCCACAGAGGAGCAAAGGATGGTGGTGCCAGCCTGATAAAAGGCTTCTCAGCATGTTCTGCTTTGCATTTCATCCCTTCTCTCAAATGGATACCAGCAACAGAGGAAAGCAGATAAAGAAGCCTTATTTTCTGACAACAGCTCCTGAAAGCCTGGTTTTGCAGCAGCTGAGGAGATGCTTGCCAGGCAGGAGTGGGATTTGTGCTCCCTGCAAGAGGGAGGCAATGGAGCAATCTGTTTTCAGTCAGAAAGCATGAGAACAGAATGAAAAATACAGAGGCTTTTGTAAGTTATCTGGAGGTTATGAGCTGTATCTTACAGATTCAGGAAGGCAGCTTGGCCGAGCCCCTCCAGAGGCACCAAACCCTGACTGGGAGCTTGGCCAGGAAACTCAGCACTTGGGAAAACACTGCTGGAAGATGACAATTCATCCATAAAAGAGCAATTAGGATTTTCCAAGTGAAATAATTAAGTCCAGGCAAGTATCTATGGAAAGCACAAAATGCTCTGATGCTTGCTGGAGGAGGAAGGTGTTGACAGGCTGGAGAGATGCCACCAGGATGGTTGGTGGCACTGTCTTGAAGGAGGTGCTCACAGAGTTATCTCTTGGGATTCTAAGGAAGAGGATTTAAACTACAAACAAACCCCCACAAACACCACCTTCACCAAATCCTGACAGACTGGTGGTCAAAAATTATACCTTTGGTGCCCAAAACACTTGGGGAGGAGAGATTAGATATGAAATTATTTTAGGCAAAATATTGGAATCTCACAGGTGACAAGGACACCTAACATAAACATATTTGATTGTTATTAGGGAAAAAGGATTTTGTACATAATTCTCTGCAACAACTTATCCAAAGCAGAGCACTTGTTTTACCTGTGCAGTTCACTGCAGGGATTTCCTTTTTTCTCCTACAGAGACAAGTCCCCATAAAAAAAAACCTAAAAAGCTTTGATATATAGTGTTATGTAGAACTAGAGAATGCAGTGACAGGCAGAAGCAATTTAGTTTCAGTCAGGTTTCATTTTTAAATCCTCAGTCCCCAACCTTTCAAGAAAAGCTCAGTTCTGGTGAGCGGAGAAACCACATCTGTCATCATGCAGGGGGAAAAAAAATAAAAGGGAAGTAAAAAACTAGAGCAGTCCATTTTGAAAATAAGCTGTTTGGGATTTTTATTTGCTTTTCAGTTAATAAGCTTCTGATTAAAGGAGATTTTCAGGGTTTCCCAAAGACAGTTTCTCCTCCAGCTTAAGTTAAGTTGGTGTCAGTGCACTCAAGAAAAGCCCCTGTGTTTAAGTCAGAAAATCAGCATTAATCACAGAATCACAGAGTATCAGGGATTGAAAGAGACCTCAAGAGATCATCTAGTCCAATCCCCCTGCCAGAGTAGGACACCTAGACTAGGTCACAGTCTATTATAATTATTTATATAATATATAAATATTAAAGTTGAGCAGGAATTACTGTATGAGTTGGCAATTTGAAGAAATGTACTTAAAATGCACTTAACCCAAGAGATAACCCATTATGTTGGTTGTCATCCAGCATTTTCAAGTGACAAAAAGTGATGCCACCATATTCTTCCAGCCTGGAAAGGATGTAGCAAATGTTGGGACATGTCTGGAAATGTTGGGGCTCCCCCATGCTGATTGTCACTCCAACTCACAGCTCCCTGGTGGCTTCCATCAAGCAATTCCTCCTGTCTGACCTAATTTTCTTAGCTGCACAAGTGGGATATTACTGACTCATGTAGGATTTATGATGGGGAAAAGGATTTATATTACCTTATAAGATAATATAGCATCTTCGAGATGCTAGTAGTAGAAGGCTTGGTGTGTGTAGCAGCTGAGAAATGCTGGATCTCCTCATTTGGAGCTTGCTGTTTTATCATCTGAGGCTAACCAAGAGAGGGATTCCAAATTCACCACCTTAAATAGTGAAGAGTTGTTGTGATGAATTAGTCTAGACTTTTATACACCTTTTGTCTAAATTTTTCATTTTATTCTTCCATTCATCCTATTTCAGTCCATTGAATAATTCGTGATTCTGCTAAATGGACAATTTTATGAAGAATCTTTTTTTCTTTATCAATATAACCATTTTGTAAATTAGAAATTACTAAAACTTGGAAAATACTTATGGCAGGGATGTTTTTTACTAATCCCAAAAAGGGCAGGTGGACCATGTACCGAAGGAAGATCACCTCAAAAAGGTGGAAGAACATCTGCCTGAGTCATTCCTGCTGCTCTCAAGACCTGTGCTGAGTCTTCTGGTTTTTCAGAGAGAATAATTATCTTTTTCAAGTCAATTGAAACTTGAAAAATCTCCACTGGGGGGTCTCTCTTCTTCAGAGTTTTCATTGCCAACTCAATTTCATTGCCTGGGACTGACTTGAGGTTCTTCAGGAAGGAACCCCATTGTCCTTCATGAAGTACAGGAGGGCTGTAGATAAAACTTGTACCGAACACACAAAAGGAAGTCCAAGTGCTTTTAGAGAGAACACTGGAAAACATATTTTCCATCACTATTTAATTTCCTCAATTAATCCCCCATTGGATTATTTCTGGTAATCAAAAAGAAGCTTTCACTCATGTGCAAAGAATAGTCATGAAGATGATTCTTAAAGAATCACAGAATGGTTGAGGTTGGAAGGGACTTCTTCAGATTATCTAGTCCAACCTGCCCACTCATGCATGGTCAGCCAGAGCAGGTGGCCCAGATCTGTGTCCAGTTGAGTTTTGAATGTCTCTACAGATGAAGGGCTTCTGAGACCCATAGTTCCAAAATAATTCTTCAGCTTTATGATTCTAAGACATTGTAGTAAGCTCATTGAAAAACTCCAACACAAAATTATTTTACAAGACCATGAGAGTTGGGATCATAATTTTGGCAAGATGCCTTGATTTTGGAGAGCTTTCACAGATATAAAGAAACACTTGAAATGCTATCTTCTTGGCTCACAGATTAATCTAGAGCTGGAATTCAGAGAAAGAGACAAATGCAGATCTAAAAGTGACTGGGGGGCTGCAGAGGATGCTCCAGAGGAAGCTGTGGATGGATACCAGAACATCTGAAGTCTACTGAATTTGGGATGGAGGGAGTCCCCTGCAGTATTGACCAGCCTACAGCTCTGACTTGAACACTGTTCCACCTAGAGAGGGCCTTGGAGACCAACATGGGAGATCATGTCGGGTTGAAATTCAGATCTGAGATGAAAGGAAAGCAGAGAGATGAAAAGAAAGCACAGAACTAAAGTCAGATTGTGAAAATGCTGAGAATAAACAGAGATGGTTTCTGTGAGCAACAGTGTTTCAGAAGTTGCTGAGCTTTTTAAAAGATTTGAGATACAATTCACAGGAACATTTAAGTAGAAGCATCAGTGAGCAAGATCTACCATTAAAACATGACTACAAATCCTCAGGGGTTAGGAAACCCATTATGAAAAACTGCAAGAAGGCAGAAGTTTTCTGTTGCTGACAGTCAAGTTAATTAACACAGGATTTTGTTTTAAGGATGTCAACCTGGCTGAGGATGTGAAGGCTTCAAAAATTATACTTTATAAACTTAGGAAATTATATGCATTTAATACATAAAAAGAATTTTTTAACTGAAAAGGTCAAAGTTTACAAATTAACAGATTCACAATTTCATGTTGGCTGTGAAATCTAACTTTGACCCTGTGATATGATGAAGTGCCCTCACTGATTTTCAGATATTGAGGGCTACCTGTCCTTAAACTGTTCTTGTTGTAGCTCTGTGTGTGACACAGGCATCCCATCCATACATCATGCCTTGCTCTTCCACTCTTTATTTTCTGCCTTTTTTATTTTCTCCTCTCTGCTTCCTCTCAATTCAATTAGCAGGCTATGACTGGGCAATGTTTAACAGTGAGCAGGAAGCCTCGAGTGAAAGAGAGGAAATTTGCCTTTAGAAAAGAAAAATGGGATGAGTACCAGAGCATCTAATAAGGCACAAAAATAAATAGGTCAGTATTTTATTGAATCTCAGTGGAACATCTAGGACATTAGAATTTTCTCAAGCTTATAGATTTACTCTTTAGATCCATGATCAGAATAGCAACACACAACATTTGGATGCCTCCATTAATATCCAAAAGAGACCTTTTTTAGGAGTCTGTTAAGAGTGAGCAACCAGGTAGGATGTAGAGGTGTTATTTTATCACCATCAACTATTGCTGCTGGTACCAAACTGGAAAAAATAAGTATTATCTAGTCACTGGTTTCACTTGAAGGAAATCTGAAGGGAGAAAGTCCCATCAGTGCATTGCAAGAGATCCAAATATTTGTCTATGAATTCATCACTTCATGCCCAAGTTTTCAGTCTGACTGTCCTGTGATCAAAAGAGCATCTTGACTTTTCTAGCAATGTAAATTTTTCAAGAAAGGAACTGAAAAAGAAAAAAAAAATAGCAAATTCTCTCCTCCCTCCCTTCTCATTCTTCCCATCTTTATTCTTTGAAGTCTAATTTTTCCCCTTGTCATGTTCCTACTGTAAAAAAAAGAGAGAAAGAAGGGAAAGCAAACACAAAGGAAATGAAGCAAAAATTAAACTCTGTTCCTGCACTTGGGGACACAACACAATGCTTTGAGGCTTTAAAAAGCTATTTTCATACAGTGAGGAGCTGAATTCAATTTTAATCTGGTATAAACTGGATTTCTCATTTATCTTCATGCAGGGATAGAATGCTTTGCAGTAAAGATTTCAATCAAAGAAAATAAATAAATAAAAAAAAGAAGCCACTTCAGTAAGCAGCCAGAACCTGCTGTCCACTGAAGGGACTTGAACTACTCTTAATGCTCTTGTCTTTGAGCTCTTACATCTCTGAAACTCTCCTCAGAGCAGCCCAAATCACAGAAAGTAAATTTGTACCTCCACTTCTTCAGCAGAATGAACCAAAAATGTAGGGAAGCCATTACAAAGCTAACAGAAAGGGTAAAGCTATTGGAAGAATTGAATTTATAAAATAAACCCCTAAGCTTTCTGCTTGAGAATTCCTTTCTCTAAGAGAAAAAAACAAGCCAAGGATAGAAGGGGAGCTCCAGCCCTCTTATCATCCTCATGGTCTTCCTCTGGACTCACTCCTACAAGTCCATGTCCTTCCTGTGGTGTGTGCCACAAAGCTGGATGGAATACTCCAGGTGAGATTCCACCACAGAATCACAGAATATCAGGGATTGGAAGGGACCTCAAGAGATCATCTAGTCCAATCCCCCTGCCAGAGCAGGAACACCTAGACCAGGTCACACAGGAAGGCATCCGGATGGGTTTTGAATGTTTTCAGAGAAGGAGACTCCACACCAGAGTAGAAGGGTAGAATCACCTCACTCGACCTGCTGACCACATCAGAAGGACAAGCATAAGTTGATTTTTACATGGAGATCTTTAACAAAGGAAAGAGCCTGCTTTGAGCCAGAGTCTGATCATTAAGGTCCCTTCCAACCCAAACTATTCTACGATTCTATGATTCTATGGCTGAAGACTTAAGATTGGCATGAGTCACTTGTCTATCACCAGCAGAAGGGCCAAGTTTGGGGCATAAGGGAGTGCTACCTTGGCCCAGATCTCTGTTCCTCTGCATAGAATCCCCTTTCATAGAATAGTTTGGGTTGGAAGGGACCTTAATGATCAGAGTTCCAAGCCCCCTTCCAGAGGCAGGGACACCTCCCACTAGAACAGGTTGCTCAGTGTCTTGTCCAGCCTGGCCTTAAACACCTCCAGAGAGGGGGCATCCACAACTTCTCTGGGTAACCTGTTCCAGTGTTTCTCCACCCTCACTGTAAAGAATTTCTTTTTTATATCAAGCCTGATTTCCCTCAAATGAAGCTGCCAGTGAATTCATCCAACCCAAATTCAGGCTGTTTGTCTTTCTTTCTGCCTCTTCTAAAGCACCAGATTGTGGACGAAGATGCAATCAGGTAGACTCAAACTTGCCAGCTCACAACCTTCTCTGCCCCGATGGAATTCCAAATCACACACCAGATGCCTTCTCTGAGAGGTGCTGCAGACCTGAGGGACTGACTCAACAGCTGAGCTTGCACTCCAGACAAATTCATTCAATCCTCTTGCTCAATACAAGCATCAGCAAATCCCTTGCAGAATTATTTGGTAATTTCTGGAACAGGTTTGAAAGCAACAATCCAATGAGTAAAATGATGGAGCATCTCAAGGGTTAATGCAAGGATGCAGTGGGGAGAAAGCCTTGGAGGAGTTTGCTTAGCAATTATAGCACAAAACCCCAAGCTGGATGGCAGCCAGCAGTGCAATGAGTGGACATGTCACTGCCACCCCACAGGTCACCTGCTGGCAAAATATCTTCATGCTTATGAATATGGTAAGACAAGACCCAGGGCAGGCTTGATGTCTTGACTGCTCTCAGATATTACAGTAATGGGGGAAAACCAAAACAAATCAAATCAAACAAACAAAAATTTTTGAGATATTTTCTTAATCCACATTAGAGCTTATTTATTGATTAAGAATAACCACTGAACCTCTTGGAAAAATAAACTGTATCAAATTTTGTAGTGGTGCTGGGTAGCTGCTTTGAAAAAGGGTTTCCTCTTTTAAACCCAGCACTGCTGCCTTAACAGAGATTCACAGAATATCAAGGATTGGAAGGGACCTCAAAAGATCATCTTGTCCAATCCCCCTGCCAGAGCAGGAACATCTAGACCAGGTCACACAGGAAGGCATCCAGATGGGTTTTGAATGTCTCCAGAGAACAAGACTCCACAACCTCTCTGGGCAGCCTGTTCCAGTGTTCTGTCACCCTCACAGTGAGTAAGTTCCTTCTCAGATTCCTGTGGAACCTCCTGTGTTCCAGCTTGCACCCATTGCCCCAACTTGTACTGATAGACGGGGTTGCCTCTTTCAAATCTAGAGAGCTGGAAAAGACAAGAAGAGTTAACCCATAAGGAGGATGGAAAACCATCATCCCTGTTCCAAGAGTGTGATGTTGGTCTGCCGGTGGCTCTGGTGGAGACACTTATAGCTGGTGGTGACCCCCAGAGGAGAAAGGGGGAGGGAAGCCCACCTCAGCCACCCCGAGCTACCGACAGATGGTGCCCTTGCGCCACGGGCGGGGGAGCGCTGCTCCCCTCCGGACAGAGGCTTCAAATCCAGGTATTACAAGGAAAATAACCTTCCCTAGAGACATTCAAGGCCAGACTTCATGAGGCTCTGAATAACCCAATCTTGTACAGGACATTCCTACTCACTACAGGATGGTTGGACTAGATGATCACTGAAGGTCCTTTCCAACTCTATGATTAAAGTCTGTGTCCCAAATGGCATACAGCTCTCCACTCCTGCCTTTGGGGTTCTGCTGTTCAGAGGAGCATGGGAGGCTTTTCATGCTCAGTGAGTACACCTAGCACAGAAACAAAGATTTGCATCCTTCTCCCTCTCTCTTTTTATTTCTTTTGGCAGCAGAAAGAACCAGCAACTTTTTCTGTCCAAGACCACCAAGATACAGGAGGCTCAAAGTTCATATCCAAGCCTGACAGAGTGCAAACAGGAGCTTGAAGGCATGAAGATTTTGAAAAGCATTTCATGAGTAAGATGAGACCCCCAGTACATACAACCTCACTGCCTCTTACTGCTCAGGAACCTTTTGAAGACAAATTTGGATGCTTGTATCCCCCTTGTCCACTTTGAGTAGAACTCTGAGCTTACACACATGCTGAGTGGGGTGTGCAGGATGGTTTTGGGGTCCAACTGGCACCAGATCCATCCAGAAAGTGCCAGGAGACAGATTGATGCAATAGGACAGTGCTTATCTATGAGATGGGACCTGCACCTTTGCACAAAGAATGAACAAGGACCAGTGAAATAGATGTGGGTTGTGCTTTACAGCTCATCCCATGCTCCCAATATCTTTCCAGTTAGAGAACAAACAAAACACCCACCTGAGACACCACACACTGCAGAACATATGTCTTTAGGGGGACCTTTCATATTGATCTACATTAAAAATAAAAATAACTTCTAAAAAAGATACTATTTAAAGTGTGGGTTCTGACATTGAGGTTCTAGTTGTGACCTGGCCAAGAAGGGAAGGATCTCACCTCATACCTCAGATAAAGCAGCAGGAGAGCTGCAAGATGAGGTGGAAGCTTCTCTCCTGACCTAAAACTAAGAGTAGCTGAGCCTTGACTTAAGCCTGTCTCATTCCTCAGCTCTATCAGGCTCTTCCCAATTCTGCAGGGGCTGCAGCTGTAGTACAGAGCCCTGCTGTACTCCACATGCAAAAGTCATTGCTGCAGTCAGGAATAAACACAGGCACTGCTCTGTCTGCCACTCTAGCAGCTTGAGAAATAGCTAAACCTTACCAAAATCTCTGCCCCCATTCAGAAAAGCTCTCTCTTTCCAGCACACAGCCTATTTCTCTCATCTCCAATATGAAGGGACTCAAAGTGACACAGCCCCTACAGCCGGGCAGCATGGTGTTCCCTGCATGGCAATGAATCCGTCTGGAATTCTGCATCTAGATGTGAGGACCCCAATATAATGAGGACACAGATCTTTGGGAGCAGTCCAGAGAAAGCCATGAAGATAATTCTGTGAGGACAGGCTGAGAGAACTGGGGTTGCTCAGCCTGGAGAACAGAAGGCTACAGAGACGTTATAGGAGCCTATGAGAAAGCTAGAGTGGGATTTTTTACAAAGCCCTGTGGTGATAGGATGAGGACTAATGGTTTTAAAACTGACAGCAAGGAACTTCAGATGTGAGGAAGTTCTTTCCTCTGAGGGTGGTGAGACACTGACCCAGGTTGCCTTGATTTCCCATCCTTGGATGGGAAAGGGATGGATGTGGTTTGGAGCAACCTAGTCTGATGGGAGGCATCCCTGCCCTTGGTTTAGATGATCTTTGAAGTCCCTTCCAACTCAAACTATTCTATGATTCCATTTTAACAGCAAAACAAGAGCTAGTTGGTGGGGATTTCAGTTCTGAGTCTGCTCAGGCTCTTTCCCAGACTTGCTCAAACTTCCTGCTTTACAGCAAGAGTGGCAAATTTAAGAGGTGGAACATGCCAAGCAGATATGGGGATTATTCTTCCTCTGTGCCTCCCCATGCCAGGCACACTCTAGTTTAAGAAATCCCTTAAAAAATAAATAACTGCTTTAAAATAACCCTGGAGAGGACAGATGATGAAACAACCTTACTAAATTTCAGGCAAGCAGGAGCATCCAAGTGCATAGCAAACTCAAGCCATCTTTTTACATACACTAGCAAAGGTAGAATATTAAAAATTTCTTGTGGGATAAGTTACCCAAAAAGAAAAAACAAAGTGGTTTGAAAGATCTCTCCACTGTTGCAGTGTCCCAGAAAATGATTCATCTTCCCCTGGGGGTTTTTGCCTTGCCTCTGCACGTTTCGCAAGGCTGCCTGGCTTTATAACAACGTGGTTGCACACCCTGACTCCTCACAGACTTCTCAGCTTGACTGGGAGCAAGGAGGCAGCCACTAATCATCCTGCTCCTGATGATGATTTTCCTCCTGCAGAATTTCTTCTTGCTGGTCACAGACTTGGTGCTGGCCACCGCCCTTTCCTGCCTCTTTTATGCCTTCATATGCCTCTCGGTCGCCTTTTTGATCTGCTCTGTCATCATCTTCTCCTTTGGCATAGTGGAGAGGAAAGTTGATGTCAAAGGGAGAGCAATTGTGATCCTCATGTCCAACAGCTCCATTGGGAGGATGTTTGCAAGGAACCTGGATAAAGCAGGTTTCAGGGTGTCTGCTGCTCACTGGCCTCCTCCAGAGGAGGGGACAACTACAGAAGATGAGCTCTCTTCGAGCATGAAGGTAGCCCAGCTCCACATGACTGAAGATGAGTATCAGAAGACAGTGAAAACCTTCATAGAAAGCCACTTGTCCCTGAAAGGTAATTTTTTTTTTAGGGCAAAACTATGGATTATGCCTAAACTAGAAACCAAAATGCACAAGATTGTGAGATTGCTGTAGCTCACCAGCAAATGAGGGATTTGCACATTATAACGTGCTAACTGCATTGCATTTTCTTGTGCAAAACAAAAAAAAATTTGCTTTTTGCAGGGGTGAGAGCCTGCTCTGGTGGCTTTGAAAGGCCCCAGTAGACGCCAGTCCCTGGAGGAAGGCAAGGTAGGCCAAGGAATGAGGCAGAGAAAGTCCCACCAAGGCATAGAGGGCTGGTCTCAACCTGTGGAGGAAACACTGGGGTGAAAAAAAGGGGAGCAGTGACTTGGACAGTGACCTGAGAGGAAGGATTTTTAACTTCTACTGGACTGACATCATTCTTTGCTTCTTGCTGTGGGATTCTTAAGAAGCAGCCAAGTCAGAGCTTTGGCTGTCAGGTTGTAAAAGTCCCTTTGAACCACACTGTAGTTGTTTCTGTGGGGATATGGGACTGGAAGCCACCTTCAGAGCTCACTGGGGAGAGCATGAGAGGGTGGCTGTGAGCTCTTCTGTTGGGAAATCTCCCCAGCTTTTTCTATGTGTGAGGAGAAGGGTGCGAATGGGCAGGCTGGGTTATAGAATCATAGCAGAGCTTGGGTTGGAAAGGACCTTAAAGATCATCCAGATCCGACCCCCCTGCCATAGGCAGGGACACCTCCCACTAGATCAAGCTGCTCAGTGCAACCTGTTCCAGTGTTTCACCACCCTCACTGTAAAGTATTTCAGCATTTTAAGAATACACTTTATGTCTCAGCTGAATTAGCTCTGGTCTCCAGGAGTCTCCATCCTCACCCCCTTAATTTTACACCTCTTGGGAGTGACAGAAAATTCAGGGCTGTAACCAGCCTCACTGCCTGCAGGGCCATGGGGTTACAAGAGGCCAACCCTCTCCTCAGCCTACCTTAAGGCACATCTGAGCTGTAAGACTCTCTTAGTGCTTCCCCATACTGTCTCTGTTACTTCTCCAGTTTCTCCATCAATTTTCTCTTTGCTCTTCTCTCTGTGGCTTCCCTGAGGTCTCCCCAAGACCTCTAAGAGTATCCACCTTTCACCCTAACAAAAAGACTCTCCATGCTGCTGCCCGGCACTGAAAGCTTGCTTTGTGCTCCCAGGCTCTGCAGAAGAAGGACATTTGGGAAGTCACCACAAAGTCTCTCCTACTGCTGGCACACTTCAGAGAGGCGGTAGGGAACACCAGCCAAACTTCTGCTGCTGGCTGCAGCTATGCAGGAACCAGTGGCACAGGTTATCTCACACTGCTTTTCTCCTCAGAAACATCCAGCAGACCAGAAGTGCCTGCAGTCACATCTCACGGGACTCTGGATGGCTCAGGATACATCTCCCCTACTCACTAGGAGTCTGCAGGCTCCAGGAATGGGTGTCCTACACACCAACAGAGGGTTTTAGATCAAAATGCTCAGTTTCTGGTGTGAGCATTTAGGCTAATTCACACTAGTAAAATCATCATGGCAAAACTTGCCTGCATGGACAAGCCCTAAAAGCTCAAAAAGCCAAGTATCAGCATTCTTCTCCTTTGAAATCAGAGTCCTCCTTAACCACCACTGATGGTTTCCATGCACTGGTGCTGTTTTGATTAAATGGGTATCTAGGTCAATGATAAATGTCTTTTTATTTATTTTTTTTTGCTTTTGAGTATTTTGATCACTGTGCTAAGTGAAGGGCTATTGTAGATCTGTGAGATTTTACATGGATCTCCTCCTGCACAGTGTTCACATCACAGATGGGGATGTTAAAATGTATTCCTCAAGTGCTGACCCAATTGCACAGCAGATGAAAGCACTGTGTCAGGAGGGGGAAGGGAGAGAAAAAGAAAAACTCAACCTCACAGCTTTCTTGGATCTCTTTGTTAACAGTTTGGAGTGAGGGCTCTGATGTATTTTGTGAGATTTACTGTGTTATTTTTCGCATGGGTTGGGTTAAAATGAACACTCATCACTACCTGACTGATAATAAAGCAATTTAAATCTAATCCAGAGACTACATTGCTAGGTTCTACCTGCAAAACACACAGTTTGAGCAGCAAGATGTGGACAAGGAGAGGAGAAGAGAGCTTGTGCTGCAGGGATAACACATGGCAGAATCATTTTATAATTTTCTCAATTTAAAAATTTCTCATGTACTTCATATGTATGCAATTCTTGGTTTCCAAGGAAAGGAACTTCTGTGCTAGTTTTTAAATTTTTTTTTTTGGTAACTTATCCCATAAGGAATTTATAATACTATACCTTTGCTAGTGTATGTAAAAAGATGCTTGTTTGCTGTAAAAAACAGCCTTTGAAGTGACTTTCAAAGTATCACAATGATGGCAGAACCCCCTAATTACAGTTCCTTCTGGAATTAAAAGACTTATGATGACTAAAATCACCTGTTTTTTATTTTAGTACAGGCTCAGAAACCCAAATTTTCAGGTAGGCTAACACCTTTGTTGAGGCAGTCCAAATGAATAAGTTTCTATCAAGTCCAAAGAGATTGAATCCTAAAGATAAAGAGAAATGCAAGTCACCTGCCTTCCAAATTCATTATATATGTGTTTTCTGGTAGCTACACTTGGTTCATGAAAAGTCTTGGGTTCTTCTTGGTGTCTTTAGATCAGAAGTTTGACCAGGAGGTCAAAGAGATAGGGGAGGAAAAGGAGAGAGAAGGAATCTCAATTGCTCACCTCCACTAGTTGAACTTGTGCTATCAAACATTGCAGGAGCTCTTGGCATCATGTCCAAGATCTTTGTGGTGGAGCTGCTTGAGAAATTGCTTCATGGTGTTGCTTTTTGGGCACTCTGCCTGGAAATGCTGGCAATTGCTTCATGGTTTTCAGGATCGACTGCAAAAGGGTGGGACAGGGCAAGGAGGGGAAAAAACCCACAAGGAAATGGGCAAGACAACAGACAACAGCCTAACCTGACTCAAGAAGAGTTCAGACAAATGGAGTGCCAGACTAATTAATTTCTGCAGCCTCTGTTGCCACAATACCTTGTGGTTCACCTAATCACACACACAAGCAAAGCAGAGTGGAAGCACCAAGAAGGGTGAGCTCCCCAAAAAGCTTTCCATGGACTCTTCCCTGCCAGCCTGCACAAAGTTCAGCTCCCTGAATTGCACTGCCAGGGCAAGACAGAACAGAGAAACCACCATTTCACATCAAGTCTCAGCCTACTCATGGTTTAGAAATTATTCAAACTGTGTTTTTAATTTAGCTGCAATCAAAACACTCACTTCCAGTGTCTTGAGAACCTGTCTTCTCCTTTTGGCATACTCAGGTATTTCTAAACACCAGGATCAGTTTTGCCCAACTTCATAACATCTGTAAGTTTGTAGATCACCTCTGAAGTGCACAGAGTAGACTTGATGGTAGAGCATATTTGGAGGATCTACCACCCTTCCTTCCTACCCTTACTCCAGGGACCACTCAAAGTTGGTTTCCCACTCCCCTTACAAGACTTTTCTCTCACTCCTTG
Organism: Turnix velox; assembly: GCA_013400935.1. Taxonomy (NCBI): domain Eukaryota; kingdom Metazoa; phylum Chordata; class Aves; order Charadriiformes; family Turnicidae; genus Turnix; species Turnix velox. Next base: position 14,717 of record VZTY01029771.1, on the reverse strand, counting down.
CAGTATTTCACACTGTGCAACCAACCACCACTTCATACCAGTTGTTACCTGCTTTCTCTTTCCTTGTTTTCCTTTCATTCCCCTATAATGCCTCAACTTTCTGCAGGGCAGTTGACAGGACCAGTGTCTATGGCTGCACAACACCCTCTGCTCTGTTCAGATCTCCATCATGAAGTTGCCTGCAGGAGTCCTGTTGATGTTCATCAGATCAGGATTTCATTCCCTGTGTCTGAATCTCCACTGAGACATGATCAATGGTAAAAAAAAATCTTTGGTACTTTATCAGCTTCACTCCCATGGTGTTTCACACCAGTGGGAAGTGCTTGTTCTCAAATCTTTGTTCTGAGGACTTCAAAAGCCCTGGAGGAAGCTCCCCATGCAAACAGCTAGATCATTGCACTGTCATCCTTTGCTCTCATCTCCAGGGTGCTGATGGCAGAGCAGCTCTTACCACCTCTTCCTAAATCAGTCCAGGCAACCCAGACAATTTAGTACTTTAGATAGGTGGGCTCACTTAATCCAGCTGATTAGTATCTTCTACACATCAGGGGACACTTATGCAATGCAGGCAGTGACACAGCAGTGACAGGCACCGCTAATCCTGGGTGAGGATGGGTAGGCACAGCTGCAGTGGCTTGCTCAAGGCTCCATACCCATAGGCTGGCAGGACTATAGAGTGAAGTGAAGCATCAAGGCTTTTAGCAACTCCATGGCCTCTTGGACAGTCTCCACCTTTTCTAAAGGTCCATCTGTTTTTCCAGTTCTCTTCTGCAGTAGTTAATATTGATAAATGCTCCCCTTGTGCTTTCATTTGCCTTGCACCTCTCTCTCCCTCAACATCCACCCACCTTGGTTAGTCACACAGGATAATCCATAGAATCATAGAATAGTTTGGGTTGGAAGGGACCTTAAAGATCATCGAGTTCCAACCCCCCTTCCAAAGGCAGGGACACCTCCCACTAGATCAGGCTGCTCAGTGCCTTGTCCAGCCTGGTCTTGAACACCTCCAGAGAGGGCACATCCACAACCTCTCTGGGCAACCCGTTCCAGTGCTTCACCACCCTCATTGTAAAGAATTTCTTTCTTATGTCAGGTCTAAATCTACCCCCTTCCAATTTACATCCATTGCTTCTGGTCCTCCCATCATATATCTTATTAAAAAGTCCTTCCCCTGCCTTTCTGTAGGACCCCCTCAGGTACTGGTAAGTTACTATAAGGTCCCCCCTGAGCCTTCTCTTCTCCAGGCTGAACACCCCAAGTGCTTCTGTCTGTGGCAGTTGCTCCAGCCCTTTGACCATTCCTGTGACCAAGACCCAGAAAATTAGACCTTGCAGTGGGTCTTAAACAGAATCATAAAATATCAGGGATTGGAAGGGACCTCAAAAGATCATCTAGTCTAATACCCTGCCAGAAGAGGAACACCTAGATCAGGTCACACAGGAACACATCCAGATGAGGTTTGAATGTCTCCAGAGAAGGAGACTCCACACCCTCTCTGGGCAGCTTGTTCCAGTGTTCTGCCACCCTCCCTGTGAAAAAGCTTTTTCTTGTATTTCTGTGGAACCTGTGTTTCTACTCACACTCATTGCTCCTTGTCCTATCATTGCATGCCACCGAGAAGAGCCTGGCTCCATCCTCCTTTACATATTTATAGACATTAATGAGATCATCCCTCAGTCTCCTCAAACATTTGAATTACTCCCTTATGCAGTGGAGGCACTGTAGAAATCCTTTTGGATCTTGATTGACTACACTGGCATCCTTATTTTATTAGAAGGAACCCTTTCCTTACCCAGTTCTGCCTGCTACAACTACCCTATGATAAAATTTTAGGCTGTGCAGTCATTCCCAAACTCACAGCAGAGGGAACATGGATTTTTCCTTTGCACCACCACAACTTAGTGCAAGGAAGAGCCACAACAACCTGCCTTTCCCACTAACCTCAGGAAGAGATTGCAGAGATACAGAGATGCCACAAACTACGAGGAAATAGGAATTGTGAGTGAATGAAACAAACAAAATCATCTACTCATGCAGCTTTAAAGGGCACTGCACTATTTAACTTCACTCAGCTACTGCAGTCCACCTTGGATCAATCAGGCTGCTTTTAGGGTTGCAAATGACTGTGCTTGGAGTTATAAGTCAAATGATTAATCCTTGTGGCCATGCTTTTGTGTTTTTACTATGGGTTATCCCAGAAGTCTCTGAAAAACGAGCTCACAAGTCTATTGCCTTCCTTGTCTCTTGGGGATTTATCAAAACTAGAGAAGCACTTCCATGCAGCATCCATCAGGGCTGTGTAACAGCTCACACAAAACAGATCTTCCTCTTCAACTACAGGCTGGGAGGAGCTATTAATTTTAGGGTGAAGAGGCACTTCCCATTCAAAGCTTCCTTTTAGAAAATAAGAATGTAGGCATCTGTGCTTGGTGTATTTAGTTTTTTCTGTTTTATTAAAAGAAGCTAAACCATTACCACTACTTTACAAAAGGTCAGTTTTTCACTTCGCTAAAGCACTTTTGTCATTCTCTTCTTTCAAAAGACAACATCTCTGCCAAGAACAAACAATCTTGGATGTACACATAACCCCCCCCCCATCATGATTAAAGAGTTGCATAATTCAGAAAAGCTTCAGCAACACTTGTCCACCTCCATCCCTATCCCTCACTCATCACCAGAGGCAGAGCCCCTTTTGGTTTAAAATCTCTTAAATCCCTGACATCCCTGTCCCTCACTCATCACCAGAGGCAGAGCCCCTTTTGGTTTAAAATCTCCTAAATCCCTGACAACATGTTGCTGAGGTGAGATGCTGGGTGCTGGAAAGGGCTGCTGCTTCAGATCCCACCCAGAGACCTCAGGACTAGTCAGGATGGACATTTTTAATCCTGGGAGGGATCAGCCTGACCTGGATTTTACAGGCCAGTGAACTCCAACAAGTTCCAAGCCCAGAAATAGGTGGTCAGGGAAAGTGGGAGCTGGTACCTGCAAGCCCCACTGGGTGCATCAGCTGTTGGTTTCTGTTTGCAAACCCAAGGCCTCTGAGCAATGATTAAAAATGCCTTAAAAATACCTATTGATCTGCTATATGTAAATGTTCTTCTCACCACTAACACCAGCCATGTGTAGAATAACATGGAAGAATAAAGAGGTGGAAGAGCCCCATATGCTGTCATCACCTTTTTTGAGCCTCATAAGAAAGAAAGAAAGAAAGAAAGAAAGGAAGGAAGGAAGGAAGGAAGGAAGGAAGGAAGGGAGGGAGGGAGGGAGG
>VZTY01029770.1:0-45787 GCA_013400935.1 Turnix velox | reverse complement strand
GAGGGCCAAAGGTTCCCGAACTCCTTCCCAAGAGCCGCTCCCTCAGGGATTGGCTCGTGGTGGTTGCCGAGTGGGCGGGGGTTATGGGTTTGACGGATTCGATTCGATCTCAGTTATTCACCGTGACGAGTGTGAGACACTGGAATAGCTTGTCCATGGACGCTCTGGATGCCCGGTCCTTGGAGGTGTTCAAGACTGGTTTGGGTTGGAAGGGACTTTAAAGATCATCAAGTTCCAACCCTCCTGCCATGGGCAGGGACACCTCCCACTAGACCAGGTTGCTCAGTGCCTCTTCCAGCCTGGCCTTAAACACCTCCAGGGATTGAGGGGGCATCCACAACCTCTCTGGGCAACCTCTTCCTGTGTCTCACCACCCTTACAGTAAAGAACTTCTTTCTTATCTCCAGCCTAAATCTCCCCTCTTCCAATTTGCATCCATTCCTCCTAGTCCTGCCATCCTGGACCCTATTAAAAAGTCTTACCCCAGCCTTTCTGTTGCCCCCCCTTCAGGTATTGAGAATTTACTATGAGGTCCCCCCCTGAGCCTTCTCCAGGCTGAACAATCCCAACTCCTACCGCCTGTCCTCATAAGTGAGATGCACCAGCCTTCTCATAATCTTTGTGGCCTCCTCAGGATCTGCTCCAACAGTTTATGTTGAGAGCTCTAGAACTGGACAGAGTACTCCATGGGGCTTTGAGCAACCTGGTCTGGTGGGAGGTGTCCCTGCTCTCAGCGGGAGGGTTGGTAGTTAGATGATCTCTAAGGTCTCTTCCAACCCAAAGCGTTTTATTTCCAGGGTTGCCTGTGGAAAGTAGTCCTCCTTAGAACCCAGATTAGGGCCACTGTGCAGTTTGTAAAACTGAACAGCCTTCATTGGTTCTGTCCTCTCTTGGTTTCTCTGTCCTTCATTATTCTATCTCCAGCTTCTGAAACTGGTCTGCAGGATAGTCTCCATGGGCTCTTACACCTTTGTCAGCAGTGATTCCTAGCTTGATCTTGGGTCATACCTAGGCAAGTGGATAATCAGTACACTCTCTGGGATTGTTTTCATGTGGGACTCTCCATGAAAGACTTCTCAAAACATTGTCAGGTGAAGCTCCTGCCTTTTTGGGAGCAATCTGCATTCTTATATTCATTCCTAACTTGAAATTCTGATAAGAAAAAATGGGACTTGTTGGTATTTTTAAACAATTCTCAGCAATTCCAATCCAATGCAGTTATTGTAAAAAAACCCCACCACACAATGCCCAGTAGGTGGGCATTCATCTGAGATCTTTCAGCTTTTTTGACACCTAAATCTGAAAAAAAATAAAGTTTTTGTAATCCTATTGTGTGTAGGTATGACTGTATGTACTTAGCAGGATGTTTGCTCTGTATTTAAATCAAATTTGATAAAAACTCAAAGATATAGTAGCCTTGTTGGAATAGAAAAAGGAGAAAAAAGAAGATGGCTTGGTAAAGATCCTCCTTCTGTTGTCTTTCTTCCTTTTCCACCTCTTTTGTTCTTGGGAGAAAGACTGCAGCATGCCCTCAACCCTTAGTGTGTCAGGGAATCCATATGAAAGAAACACTACGGGAGGAACTTCACACTAGAAAATTGAGTGATGAAACATGAAGTACGAGGAAATCTTGAATTATTAGTTCAATTCATGAAAGTACTAATCGTGTTATGGTATGTGATTTTCTCCATTCTTGATTCTGGCTTCTACTTTCTGAAAACTTGAGTTTTCAATTGAGTAACATTCTTCAAATGCAGAGCTCCTCCCTCAGGAACATGTTGGAGACCCTGATGCCGAATCCTTTACACTTGCTTTTCCATTTCCATTCTCCTTGACAGTTAGAGTTACCTTGCTTTTGCTTTTTACTCATTTATTCCCACCTAAGTTTACTTGGTTCTGTCTCAGTAATCATTCCCAGTAATTCCGTTTCTTTCTCTCCATTCTATTTCTCTCTTCCCTGCTTTACTGGCATTTAAACTTGCTATTCTTGCCATGTTTCTCTGTTCTTGCTGACTCCCAAGTGCCAGTCCTCCCTGTCTTTCCTCCCTGTGTGTTTTTCATTCAGATTCATTCCTCCTTGAAATTTCTTTCTCTGAATTTCCTTCTGAGGATCTTTGTTCCAGCCATTTTGTCACACCAATATCAGAAGACTTTCAGCCATACTTCTCCTTTTAGATTGCCTGATGCCTGGGATTGATAGAGAAGGATTAAACTACCTGCTCTTTTTTTCCTAGGCTGCAGCTGGCGTAGGCTCTAACAGCTCAGAAGCAGTTGAATTGTTCTGGCAAAAGTATTTATGTCTAAAAGCAACGTCTTATGTTTAGTCTCAGAAACAAGATGTTCTAAGAATCAAGCCCAGGACAAAGTGGAGCATTTCAGCACTCAGGATTTTATTTAACATTTTTTAAAGAAGTTGTCATGGGTCTTTTTGCAAAAATGGGAAAAGAAATGCATGAGGAAAAGAGATAAAAATCAAACTAGTATAAAATGTACTTGATACTCCCCTGAAGGGACACTGCTCAGTGCTCCTGATGTGCTCCTGGGTGTGGAGTCAGATGATCTTGACACAGAATGATGACAATAAAACTTGAAATTAATTTTCACTCAGTTTGATTTAAATGGTAAAACCAACTGATTTTTATTTGGAAAAGCTGAAAAATAATAACACATGTTGCTTCCTGTTGTTCTTAAAAACTCCAAAAGAATCTTTCATGCTGACATTGTACATATATTGAAAAAGGATTATATTTATGACACAAATCCCCTTTATTTCACTTAAAAAAAAAAAAGTACTGTTCTCTTTCAAAAGCTTTCCTCAGTATGGTGCTGAAAGATGATGCCTCTTCTTACTTTCTTTATTCACTTCTGTATGGTTTATAAGGTGAGGAAAGCTTGACTGTTTCTTACTATGTTACAATATTGCTGTGAACATTTGCTTGTATCTTGGTGTAACTGACTTACTCTAATGTGGAAGTGCAGTAATATGTAGAAGTAAATGCCCATTCCCAGTGTTGTATTTTACTGTGACAGCTGCTGTAGAATGAGTGACAGTTTAGTTGCCAGCTTCGCTATCTGTCCACCCACAGTATCTGGAAGATCTTCACATTGAATTAGTACACAGGCTTCTCAACCAAAAGCTGTGAAAAAGACCTGGGAAATCAACATCCAGGCATTAAAAGAAGTAATCAGAGGTTACCTTGTATACTTTTTCCACTCTCATCTTTCTGTGTTGCTCTGTGCTGCTTTTTCTTTTAATATGTTCACATCTTTGGCTTTTTTTTTCTTTAGAGAAATATCTTTTTTTCTTTCTGTGCTGTCTTGGAAAGCAGATACTCCAAGTATGTGTAGGCACAATAGAATAGCTTTTCATCAGTAGGCCAAGATGTACTTCCTGAAGGCTGGGAGTGCTGTAACAGCACAAGCAGAATGTTCTGTATTTCAGTGTTCAGGCAGTAAAGATTTTGGACAAGTGGTGATGTTCTCTTTCTAGGCTCATCTGTTTAGCTTCACTTTAATTTGTTGTTCTTGCCAGCAAAATAAACATTACAACAAAGACTTCAGCTATCATGTTTCATTCCTTAATGTCTTTGGTTCTTGTGTAAGTTGATTTTTTATGGCACCCAGCTGAGAACATTTTTATTTTGTTTTAGCTGTGTATTAGACTGTGATTTTTCTCCTATTTAATCAGGTTCATTCCTTGCTAAGCTCTTTGGCATCTCATGGTTGCAGGAACGCAAATTTTCAGTCCTCATTTAATCTGTTAAAATACAAGGAGAAGTTTTTTGGTAAAACAGATCAAGCGGTGGTGTAATTCTTTCTCATATCTGTGTCAGAGCATTTCTTAGGAGAAAATGCACAGCTGCTAGAAAGACTTGCTATTTCATGGGAAACATCTTACACAACGATTTGTTTTTATTCTATACTTGTATTTTCCTGTTACTGGCGTGCATGTATGCATTTTATTGAGTTGCATCTGACTCACTGATGCAAAACTACCTCAGTGTCTTCTAGGTGTGAGCAGTGTGTTCTCAGTCAGCCAGCACAGGAAAATGAACCAGCTCCATCTCCTAAAATCTGATAGGGGTTAAGGATCTTAGGTGTTACTTTTCAGATTTTCCAGAAGGTGCTACTATGACATTGTATAAAATTAACCCTTTAACAAGTTAAACAGGGAAAGTATTTTTATTTTACACTTTAGGTGGTTTCATATGATTTTTGGGCATGTGTGCTGAAGTTGGTGAGGCCCATATTTCATCCCTAATTTCCAAATTACAAAGTATTTTTCCCTGTGTTTTTTTTTTTCAAGAAAGTTTGTGTTTCAATTATGTTTTCTTTTCTAGAAATCCAGTGGGAAATTGCTACAAAATCAGGGATGATTGTTGAGAGAATAGTGCTGAATTCACGCCCTGGTAAGTATTTGTCTGTGATCAATGAGCTACATGTTTGTTGTGGTTGCCTAATGTTCCCGAACTTAAGGGTAGAAACAGACAATAACTGAAGATACTGATACTTATTTATCTTAATATGTGTGTAACAGTAAATAAAATTTATTTTAATATGTATTTATTTAATTTGTATGTAGAGGTTTGTAACTCTTGGTGAGTGAAACAGCTTTAACTAATAAGTGGGAAAACCCTAATTGTAGGTACTCAAAGTGAGGAAAGATTAGTAATCATTGCTTTTTAGTTGTGACATTTATTCTTTATTCATTTTGAGAGATGACTAAAGTATTTTATTTCACTTTTTTAGTAAATATTGAGTCTTTTTTCTCCCCATATTTCAAAGTGTTTATTGTTTAAATTTACATTCTCAAGGATTTGTTTACTTCCTTGCTTACACATTTGTCATGTTATGGATGGCAGCATGATATTTTGAGGTTCTAGACCTGCCCCCTATTTTTTAAATTTGTATTAGTTGTTCATAAATATTATATGTAGCAAGCAGCATGGAAACTCTCCATCAGGGCAAGTGCCAGGAGCTGGCCTAGGTGACAGTTTTGGTGGTGGCACTGCAACCATTTACACTGTAATTTGTGACATAAAATCTGAAAGTTGGTTGCTAGATTTATACTTAAGTAAAGATAAAGCTTAACTTTATCAAGGTAATCCCTCTCAGAATAAAGAAAGGCCTTCCATATTAAGGGGAAACTCTGTATTGATTCATCTATTTTTCTTTCTATCTGCAGGTAAGAATGGAGTGCCAGTGCCTGAAAACTTCCGACTGGAGCAGAGTACAATAGCAGATACCATCCAGGTGGGACAAGTGCGTGTTAGAACACTCTATCTCTCTGTGGATCCTTATATGGTAGGTGATGGACTTAGAGCTAAGACATAATTTGTTTTCTGAAGGACCTTCACCTGTACCTGTCATGATGTTTAACACCAAAGTTAGAAATTATAGGACAGATGTATCTCTTGGTATAACTCTGTTCATATTGGGAAGAAATTAGGATAATGTGCCTGTGATATATAGGAATATTACTTTATAGGACCAAGAAGAGACTATAAGCCATGGCAAACCATTACAGATTTATCAACCTTATATGAACTTTGCTTTTTGATACACATTTTTAACCTCTTTTTTCCCCCCATGGAAGGAGATCTTCTTCAGTTGAGGAGAGTATGACTAGAGGAGGAATATTTCATAACAAAGGAAAAGAAGGCAAAATAATTCTAGACATAATTAAAGTTAAATGTTATTTAGCTATTAGTGACTTTGTTTACAAATGAAACTTAAATTTTCTCCTCAAGTAGGTGATACAAGGACATAAATGTGTCAATAATTTTTAAGCAATGGAAACAGAGAGAGGATTAGTCAATGAAGTCATAATGCATCCAGTCTGTAAAACTGTGGAAATCACGTGACTGGAAGAGTTGTGGGTTGAAATGGAAGCAAAGGTAGGAGGAGAACCAGACAGTCTGTAGTGTGTAAAAGATTCCTACAAAGAGAATTCTGTTGGTTTGTTCTCTATTTAGATGGAGATAGTGGGAAAAAAACCCAAAACCCTTATTTCAGGAAAATATATTTAGCTTGGAAATCAAGGAAAACTTCAAGGATCCTGAAGTACTGACTTAGGCCACTGGGGGAGATACAAAAAAACCCACTCTGGTTTTCAAGACGTTTAATTGAACAGATCTACGTCAGGGATTGTCTACATACATTTGACTATTCTTCAGTGGATAGGCATGAACAAAATGATTTGTGAGTGCTTTTTAAAGTCCTGCATTTCTATGATTTATCCAGTTAGTGAGTGGCATTTATAGGATTCTGTTCAGACCCATGCCAGTCATTCTTGGTTGCATGGCTGGCTTTGAAGCAGCACCTGAAGAGCTTTGGTAACACTGCTGGAGAAGATGAGAATGGTCCATCCTCCTCTTGTACTGAGCAGACAATAAGAAGGAGGGGTCTAAGTGAAGGTGATACTTTAGGCGTATTAAAGGATTTTTGAGTAGCCCTTTGTGTTTTAAACTTATCCTCAAATTAATTTAAACTCAAAACCAAACCATATGTCCACTAGAGCCTGTTATTAAAGCTTTGTCTTTCAGCGCTGCCGAATGAATGAGGACACTGGCTCAGATTACCTCCTGCCCTGGCAGCTGGCTGAAGTTGCTGATGGTGGGGGCATTGGGGTTGTAGAGGAGAGCAAACACGGTAACTTTGCCAAAGGAGACTTCGTTACTTCCTTCAATTGGCCTTGGCAGACAGTGGCAATTCTAGATGGGAGCTTGTTACAAAAGGTAATATAAATGCAAAGCTTATATTATCACTATTTTCTTAAACCTTTTCTTTCTCTTTTTTTTTAATTAATTTTGGCTAATGATACTATTTCTTAGTCAAAAACAAGCCTCTGTTATTGGAGCAATCAGTTCTGAAAAGGCAGATCATCTCACAGGTGGCAATATCTATATTAATTTCCCTGTTTTATTAATAAAGACAAATGAAAATTCTTTTGTTGGTTACCAGACATTCCAGTTGTTATTTTAGTTCTTGGATCTTTAAAAAAAATTTCTGAAGCTGCTTCTATTAATTCTTCTAATTCTAGCAGAACTCCTGGTCCATGAGAGTGTAATCATAAGACATGAAAGGTTTAGATATATTTATTTCTACTTATTTCATTAATATATGTCAGTGAAAACTGTTACCTGAGAAGGGAGGCTAGAACTTGATGATCTTTAAGGTCCCTTCCTTCCCAAACTATTCTATGATTCTAAGACAGAGGAAAGATTATTCAATATTAAGTTGAAAGTGGGGACTTAAGATCAGGCTCATGTAACACAGAAGATTATTGTAGCTTAAGAGTGTATCCTTTTAAATTAATTCCTCCCTTTAGGACCTTTGGCACTGATCTGCAATCCCAGTATTTGATAAGATGAAGGTATTTTATCCTTTATGCTAAAATAGAGATATTCACTATTTCTGGAAACTTCTTGTCTCCCAACTGCTTTTTGACACTTTTGTTGATTTTTTTGTGAGTGACTCTGTTTAAAAACTTTTTCTGAAAACAGGGAAATGTTGTGTCATTTTGTATTAATGTGAAGCTAGTTTACAACTAGGTTGTCCCTACCAGTTGTACAATAGTGGGAAAAGATGCCTTTTAAATATCTTGAATTAGTCTCCTGTCCTTAGACAATCAAACAGCAAAACCTCATCTAAAAAAGAAATTACCATGACAGTGTGTTTCTTTTTTTTTGTAGCTTGTTCCACAGCTTGTAAATGGACGCCTTTCCTACTTCCTTGGTGCAGCTGGCATCACGGGACTGACAGCCCTGTTAGGAATAAGGGAGAAAGGACACGTGGCTGTGGGTGCAAATCAGACAATGGTGGTGAGTGGAGCAGCTGGTGCCTGTGGCTCTTTGGCTGGCCAGGTGAGTAGGCCTAAAACATACAAGCTTATCTTCTGAGACATCCTGCTTCGTAAACCCACAGATAAAATCATTGCACACGTGAGCAGGTCTAATTCCATGGGAAGGGCCAGTTTCACAGACTGGCCTCACACTCACTGAGAAGGATTTTAGGTGTGAAACTTCAGCTTCGTGGGACAGGGATAGGAGATAACATCCCAAGGAGATTACTTGTCTCTAGCATAAATAAAGTAGATGGAATAAATACATTTATTTGCTAAATATTTTTATATTGGTGTGCCATTTGAGCACAGTCTTTGAGCTGACTGGCCACTTTGGTTTTTTTCCCTATACTAGAAAATAGTAAAAAAAAGGTAGTAAAAACTTGTTTATGTTGTGTTCCATAATATCCTTTGAGTTTGGAGATTTAAAGCCTTCCTCAGTCCTCAGGACATGTTCTGGTGTTTCTGCATATCTGCATCCATATATACACACAGGGAGATTTATATATACACTAACACAATAGATATTAAGCAAGGATCAGAGATACTGATTAGAAGGAGCTATGAAGAAAAGGTCTGTAAGTATATCTATGAAGAATGTATTTAAATTGAGTATTGTCCAGTCTTTGCTATGTTAAGGTACTTGGCAGATGCTGATTTTATACTATATTTGTCTCACTGGTGCTGCCAGTCGTTGGTGACTCTACAGATTAAATCTCCTGCAACCAATGACTTTGGAAAGATGGCAGATTTCAGTTGTACCTACCTCTTTTCTGTGTTTGAGGAGGGAATGAAAGAGGCAATTGTGTCACATGAGATAGGATCTTGCCCTGTACTTTGCTTTTTGGGGTTTAGTTGGATGCTGGATAACTGTAACACCCCCCAAGGCTCCTTTCCTCCCACTGCAACCTTTATGCAGATTGAACGATTGACTTCCCTTTATTGCTTGAATGTTTTTTAATGGTTGATTATTTGTTTTTTAAACTGTCCTCCTGCAGATTGGCCGACTGGAGGGCTGCTCTAGAGTGGTGGGGATTGCTGGCACAGATGAAAAATGCTCCATTTTGGTCCAAGAAATGGGGTTTGATGCTGCTATCAATTACAAGAAGGGGAATGTGGCAGAGCAGCTACGTGAGCTCTGCCCAGGAGGTGTGGATGTTTACTTTGACAACGTTGGTGGAGACATCAGTGACACAGTAATAAGTCAGGTGATAATACCAGCTGTCAAGGTTGTACTAGTCATTCTCCAATGTCTCTGTGCTCAGATTTGAATTAATTCGCACTGGAGTCAAGCTTGCAGTACAGTAGACCAGACTTTCTGCTTCATTGATCTAATCCAGTTGCTGATCTTGGTCTTGAGGAGAAACTGTGTATTTGAAATCAGTCTTGGCATTTGGACTGGCCTCAGATCTTAGTAATAGAAACACTTCTCTCCTCTTGCTTCTTTGGCCAGGAGAATTGGTAGTATTCTAAGAACCTTGTCTGTCAGTGTACTTACCTTGTGTTTTATCAGCTTTGGTTTTCTGGCTTCATAAAAGAAGCTTCTTTTCATTGTTTTTTGTGAAACTATCTCATGGCAGGCTGGCTTTGGTGGCAGTGCCATCTTTGAGAGCTCCAATTCCCAGTTGTTTCCCACAACAGTCTCAAACTTGTTTCTCTGATTACCCCCCTCCTCCTGACAAAAAAAGCACACAACAAGATGACAGTTTCTTGTACTTCTTGTACTTAATGCCTATTTAAATGACTCATTTCTTTTCCCACTATTGCCCTGCATTTATCTATTTGAATGTTGTCAGTGGGACTGCCTGTAATTGTCTCACTGTCTTCTAGGAAATGTGGCTTTAAATAAGTATACCTATGTGTAAAATTTTTTAATATAATCTATTGTGTCTCTAGAAAAATTAGTTTCTGAGACCAAGAAATGTGGTTTTTCTCGCTTTCTTCTGTCCCAAACAGATGAACCAGAACAGCCATATCATCCTGTGTGGACAGATCTCTCAATATAACAAAGATGTGCCTTATCCTCCTCCGCTGCCTCCTGACATAGAAAAAATACAGAAAGAAAGAAATATCACAAGGTACATTTCTCCTCCAGATCTTGTAGAAAGGCTCTAGGTAGATTGCACATGTGATGTTGTGACTTTGATGTTTGGAAGGTGGTCTGTAGATCCACAAAAGGGACTTCTAATTGGAGCAGAATGTTACCTTATGATAAAAGGGAAAGTATAATCCCAATGTCATTAAATCTTTTCTCTTACACATTGCTACAAGTCTGTATCAACATAATAATAGGAATGTTGTTAGGTGTTAATACAGTTGTCTGTTGTTATGCTTTGTTTGTAGTTGCTTGATTTAGACCTAGAGTCTCTGACTGATTCTTCAGTACTAGGTGTTGCCATGGTTCTGTTCTCAAATGTTTTTTATACCCAGGCTGGTAGTGCAGTAGTTCAGGCAGAGAGAAAATAAAATATTTTTAAAGTAAGGATGCAGTGATTGTATTAAAATTACATTTTTAGTATTTGGGAGTTTATTAGATAATGAGGCGAGTTGTGACAGATACATACAGGGTAAAAAAGACTTTTGTGAAGAGTCTATGAATTACTGAATCTTGTTAAGATTAGGTGGAGCTTGGGGAGAGAGAAGGAACAGTATCTTAAGAAATTTTTTATTCATTGTGTTGCAGAAAGTTGGGGAAACTCTTGATTTATGTGCAAATGGATTGACCTTTTCTGAGTAAAATTATTTTTTTTTCCATTACTCTTTTCTGTGGCTTTAAAAAATGGGTAAAAATACTAAAATACACTATGCATAACAGTAGAGAATTTAGTCAGTGCATTGCTACAAGTAATTAGTTTTCTATGACTGTTACAGTTTCTCTTGATTGCTACAGGTAGCTGTGATAGCAGAATATAAAAAATTTTGGGGTGTCTGAAAGTTAATTTAGTTGCAGGACCAGTAATTATTTTCCCTACCACTAAGAAAAAAAAAAGTAAAAAAGAACAGAAATTCATTCACATTATATAGATTATTGCTTATTCTGGTAATACTGCTTGATTTTTATCCCTCTTATCTCTGCTACTTGACCAAAATTACTTAGTCTAAGACTGATGCTAGTGTCAAGCTCCCTCTGCAGGGAGCTGTATCAACAAGCTAGCAAAGCTCTGAGCTGTGTCTTACTGCAATTAGCACTCATAATCCTTCAGTTTCAATAATGCTGTGATTTATAAAGATTTCAAAATGCTTTCCAACCTCTCTGAAATCAAGGCCTGTTCTTTCACAGGGAAAGATTCTTAGTGTTGAACTACATGGACAAACAAGAAGCAAGTGTATTGCAGCTCTGTCAGTGGATCCAAGAGGGCAAACTGAAGGTAGGCACTGTTATGCCTAAACTATGTCCTCTGATAACACATCCTCAGATAATGGTCTGGGTACAAGAAGTCAAATTTTTTTGTCCTTGGCTCTCTTACCAGTATTGAACAAGTTTTTTATGAATGTTTAAGTACACTTGAAATCTTATGAAGTAGTGATGTTTAAGAGAATAGCTGCTGAGGACGATGTGACTGTAGTATGACAGACTTTCCTAATTACATGCTGCTGATGTCTGTATTTCTTCATTCAGCATGAGGTGCAAGTGTTTTTTCTTACTTTAGGGATTATAACTTCACAAATACTTTCAGATTCCTGAATGCTCATGGAGATGTGGTCTGAAATCTGAAATCTTGTTTTGAGCTTTGTAACTGCCATTTATTATCTTGTAATGGGTGGATGCTTTATCCATCCCTTCCCCACAAGGTCTGTCTGAATTCGTTTTTGATTCCTCAGGTGATCAGTACAGTTTCCTGGGAAAATCCTGAGGTGAAATTTTGGCAGAGGCAGGGACGCTCCAGTTTGTCCCAGGTTTTTCAGGAAGTATTCACTCCTCTCTTGATGAAAGAACCTGTCCCAAACATGGAGCACTGTCCCATGGAGAAAGAGAATCCTTTAGATCTTGATAATTTCTGCATCAGTTTCATGTCATGTTTCTACGAAATGTTAATCTTGTTTGAAGAAAGCTAAAAGGATTTGTTTGCCTTCACAGGTCAGAGAGACTGTGGTAGAAGGCTTAGCAAACATTGGTGGTAAGATTTTGCACCATTTTCTAAGAATAATAGTTTGATTAAATCCAGTGACAGTGGAGGTTAACTCCTTCCTTTGATTCATTGCCAATTAATATTTTAGTATTTCATCTAAACTATAATTTTTTTAAACAAAACCTGTTTTTCATAAGGTATTAGTAATTTTATTTTATGTTAAAAAACATGTTTTAATAGATTTTTTTTTTATGGAGGAGGAAAGAATTGTTAAACTACTACTTTAGGAGCTGATGGTAGTTACCCTGATCTTACAGATTCAATCTGCTGCCCATCTCTTACATGCTGAGTGTGAGAAAATGGTATTTTGAAGAGCTTGAACTCATGTTTTAAAAACCCTCCATTTCTAACAGTGCTTATAACTGAGTTAGCTAACAAAAAATCAGTTGAAAAGTACACACAAGAAAGGCTCAAGCCTATTAGGGACTGCTAAACAAAGTCATTTTGAAGGAACAAAGTAGCTTGTTCAAAAAAGGTGTGTAGAAAAGAAAATAGAAAAGAAAAATAAAAAAGAATAGAAAATAGAAAAGTGAAGGGGCGTTGAGACTTGAGTGAGACAAAGCAAGAGAGTTGGGTCATTCAAGATGTGCTGTAAGAATTTCGTCTTTAGTCCCACAAGACTGGAAATCAGTGGAATTAAGAGACAGCCAAATCTGACAGATTTGAGTTCATTCTAATAATAATAGTTATAAATTTACCCTAATCACTGCCATTTACTGCAGTACATATGTATTTTGAAGGATTTTGATCAACTACGCAGTTGTATTTTGTACTTTGCTTAGTCAAGGATTTATTTGCATCAGCTTCTGGCATTTATTACAATCAATAGAGTATTTATAAACATTTTCCTTCCACAAAGATTTGTGAAACCCACAGCATCTAAGGGCTCTCGAGTCACATCCTTTGTTTCTGTTTGATACTTGTATGGCATCTCACTAAAGCAGCAAATGTATTTCTTAATTTATATAGGGCCAAACAGTTAATTTCAAATATTTTTTTAAAAATTATTACACACAACTTAATAGTTTATTGTGGGGTGGCTTTTTTCCACCCTTCTTAATTTGGGGAGCTGGCTACACATTTACTTCCAGTGTATTTTTTATTACTTGGAACATTTGACTTGGCACTAACTTATTTCATTATTTCTCTTGAAGCTGCTTTCCAGTCCATGATGAATGGAGGCAATATTGGAAAACAGATCGTCTCAGTTTCTAAGTAAAAAATCTTGTAGAAAAATAATCGGATTCTACCTCTAACAGTGAGCAAGTTTTTACTTATACTAATTCCTATTTTCTTAAATAAACCATCATGCTGTTCTGTATGTACTGAAAGCAGAGTTTCTGAGCTGCTAAGGCAGAACCTATGCTAATAAAGTAATAGAACTGCAAACAAAAATTAAATAATTTATACTAGAAAAGAATAATGTGTTTTTTGTCACAATTTTGAGGGTTGCCAGCTTGCATGCTTGCAAATATTTAATGGATGTGGTTTGGAAATTAGAACAACCAAGGAATCACATAAGTAGTCAGTGTGCAGCCACCTAGTTCTGGATATTGGAAGAATTTAGTAGTATAGATATGCATTCTCCACATGCTAGTGTGTCTTAGTGCCCATAACTTTGATAGGATTTTTAAATTTATTAGTGTGAATTTACTCCAACAGCCTAATCAATTTGGCTAATCATTTTAGGATGCAACTATACTCATTTTTACAGGTAATTGCAATAAAACATTCAATTTCTGGAATTCAAGGTGTCTAATAACTTCCATTTTGCAATCTGGAACAAATTTCCAGTGATCTGTCTTGTACATTTCTCTGTCTTGCATCATTGTATCCCCTACTGTCAGACCTAATTCACTTACATTGCACACAACCTGAGACTTTGATCAGAGATAGGTTAGGATGTAAGGTGAGCCTCCTGACTAACTTTATTTATTTGCTCCTCTTAGTCTTTGTATTCCAGACTGAAATCTTTTTAGGATTCCTTTTCTCAGCTCCACTGGATTTTATGATAATCTCCCTGATTTTACTTGTTTTTCTAGTTTTTACACCTCTCCAGGGTGACAGACATAGGATCTCAAAGCATGCTCCCTGAGGACAGAAGGTAGCCTTGCAGACCACTGACCTTCTGTTCCCTCAGTAACTCAGATTTTTTTGGTATAACAATGCTCTTTTACTATCTCAATGGGGAAACTTGGAAAATGTGGGTTGCTGTTTTCAGGTTTGACTAGCAAAGTTAAGTAAGTATGTGTCTTCAAAAGCAAGAAACAGAAGAGATAATTATCTTAAAGATATTGGAATTTCTGGACCGTGTACATTTACAGACATTAATGCATATTTGTTTAGATAATAGGATTGCTCGTGACACATTCTGTTTCACAGGCTACTGATTTTGGCTTTAGTTTGTTTGCCTTTAAAGGCAAGTGCTTCCCAGTGGGGTCAGCCGAGCTGATCAGAGAATGAATTATCTTGAGCTGGGTGAGTCACAGAATCACAGAATGTCTGGGATTGGAAGGGACCTCAGGAGACCATCTAGTCCAATCCCCCTCCTGGAGCAGGAACACCCAGATCAGCTCACACAGGAACACTGACAGGTGGCGTTTGAATGTCTCCAGAGAAGGAGACTCCACAGGCTTCTCTGGATAGCCTGTGCCAGTGCCCCTTATTCTGTCAGTGGATGTCACTGAAAAGCCTGGCCCCATCCTCCTGACACTCACTCTTTACATACTTGTAAACATGAATGAGTCTCCTCTTCTCCAAGCTAAAGAGACCCAGTTCCCTCATCCCTTTCTCACAAGGGAAATGCTCCAATCCCTTCATCATCTTTGTGGCTCTGTACTGGACTCTCTCAAGCAATTCCTTGTCCTTCTTGAAACAAAGATCCCAGAACTCGATGCAATACTCCAGATGTGGTCTCACAAGGGCAGAGTAGAGGGGAAGGAGAACCTCTCTCAACTTAATGACCATGCCCCTTCTAATACACCCCAGGATGCCTTTGGCCTTCTTAGCCACAAGGGAACATTGGTGGCTCATGGTCATCCTGCCATCCACTAGGACCTCCATGTCCCTTTCCTTTACACTGCTCTCTAACAGCTCAATTCTCAACTTGTACTGATACATGGGGTTGTTCTTGCCCAGATGCAAGACTTTACACTTGCCCTTGAGTTCCTGTCATGTCAGCTGGATTGAACAGGGAACGTACTGCAGCTCTGATGGGTGTGCTGGTGTTTCCATTGCTCTCTTTCCTTCTTTTCATCCCAAGTGGTCCCACATACCTCTGTCTGATAGGAATATTCAGAAAAAAAACCATTATCACTATCAGCCTATAGGTTTGCATGCTGACTTCTACATTCAACTTGTGCCAGGCAGCAGATGAGCTTCAATGCAGTTGAGCATGCTTAAATCTTTCTGAATTAACATCCTAAAAAAATCAGCCCTCTCCACAAATGTGACCAACCATTAAAACACCACTCTCCTGCAGCAAAGCTGGTCCTAACATGAGGGCCTGTTGCTACTGCTCCTGAGAGAAATTACAGATATGAGAGTATTTTTGCAAATGAGTGTGTTGGAATTGCTGTTACTGAGTTGAAATAGTATTGATTTTAATTAGGACAGAAATCCTGCACTGAATTTGGAGTTTTTGTATGTGTGTATCTAATTGTACATACACATTTTTGGTGCTTTCTGGGGTATGGTATTACCATGTTGTTTTCATATTTTCCTCCGCCCTTGAAGCCTAACCTCTCCTACACTCAAGTTTCAACATACTATAACTTGCATTTTTCTGTTTGGCACCCTCCAATCATCAATATTGTTTGAGTTTGAAGCCTGTTTTGGAAAAAAAGTCTTTTATTCTTAAAAATTAGGACCATTCTTCTGTTTTAATTCCTGTGTGTGAGGAAGTACATCATAGAGTGGTATCCAAAGCAAAATAACTAAATACCTGGGTATTTCAAAGTCAGTTCAACTATGAATGGTGCTGAGTTTGTCTTGTATGAATGTAAGAATGCAATCATGGAATGGTTTGGGTTGGAAGGGACCTTAAAGATCATCTAGTTCCATCCCCTTGCCATGGGCAGGGACATCTCCCTCTAGACCAGGTTGCTCAGTGCCTCATCCAGCCTGGCCTTAAACACCTCCAGGGATTGAGGGGGCATCCACAACCTCTC
The DNA here is from genome assembly GCA_013400935.1 of Turnix velox. Taxonomy (NCBI): domain Eukaryota; kingdom Metazoa; phylum Chordata; class Aves; order Charadriiformes; family Turnicidae; genus Turnix; species Turnix velox. Next base: position 29,645 of record VZTY01029770.1, on the reverse strand, counting down.
TGGGCAACCTGTTCCAGTGTCTCACCATCTTCCCAGTAAAAGAGTTCTTTCTTACATCCAGCCTAAAAAGGTGTTAAATGTTTTTCTTCCATATGTTGTAGGTGAGGGCCTCAGTCTGACATATATATGTTCACAGACTTAGATTTGCTTATCCAAGGTACAAGTTTTGTCCTCCTGAACAGTGTTTGATGAAGAGCTACTTCAGAGTGAGCTCATCTCTGGCACTGGGAGCTGATACACCTGACAGGAATGACCTAATTTCCTCTAAGAAGTTCCTTTTCACAACTGAAAATATGATAAAATGATACAATTCCCAGCACTATTACATGACAGCAATTGCTTAGTAATCCACACAGACTGCAAGGCTATTAAAAGCTGATGATGTGAGGGGTGATCCAGAGTGAGATCATGCTGAGGCTGTGATTCTTTACCATAATAAAGGCAGCTTGATTGCAGCAGCATTCCTGTAGTTAGGTGAGATATTCAGAGCAATATTGTTTTTATCAGAATTAGACAATTTGCTTTAGGGGAAAAAAGAAAAATAAATATGGGGACAGTCCAAGTAAAACATGTCCTGGTACCCCCAATTTTTAGGACTGTCACAAAAGCATTTCTTTATTTGTCAATCCTGGCTCATGATAAGTCTTAAGAGTAAATAAAAATTAATGGAATATGATGACCAGTCTGGACAAGGCACTGAGCAGCCTGATCTAGTGGGAGGTGTCCCTGCCTATGGCAGGGGGGTTGGAACTGGATGATCTTTAAGGTCCCTTCCAACCCAAACTATTCTATGATTCTATGCTTTAAACCAAGTGCCCACAATTGTACAAAAGCATTAATGCATCTCTTTTTTTCACCTTGTCTTAATTTTTAAAATTATTTTAATAGCTCAACTCTTCAGCACTATAGGAGAGGTCTCACTTAGGAAAAGGGTGACAAGTAACTTGTAGCAGCAAATCCAAGAAACTTTGGTTGCAATAGGCACGTGGTCACTGGCTGCAGAAGTACCAGAGTTTGTCCCATGAAGCTTCACCTCACAGATGGTGAGTGACAGTTTCTAACATCTCATGTAAGAGCAAGCAGAATTCAGAATAGGGGCTGTAAGCTACCAGAAGTTCAGATCCATGATTCTTAGAAGTAAGCATTTCCTGTTTAATAAACAGTATTAGGCAGAGAGACTTTTTATTCTTCTTTAAGGCCAGGTTGGACAAGACACTGAGCAACCTGGTCTAGTGGGAGGTGTCCCTGCCTATGACAGGGGGGGTTGGAAATAGGTGATCTTTACGGTCCTTTCCAACCCAAACTATTCTATGATTCTTTGAGACAGTCTTCTGTCTGTATTTGGTAGTTTTATGCACTCCCATTTATATCCCTTCTCCCTGTGCACCTTGTTGCTGTTGCTCTTCACTTTTGCTTTCTTATATTCCATTTCACTATGTTCCCTGCCTCTGGCAGGGGGGTTGGAACTAAATGATCTTTAAGGTCCCTTCCAACCCAAACTATTCTGTGATTTTGCATCCCTTTTCCTTTTTTCTTGTGGGCTTTTTCCTAGATAATCAACAAAACATACTGTTTTCCATAGGAGCACATGTTAGTGGTTCAGTGTTAGGCCAGTGTCAGGAAATCATGGAAAATCTCAGTGATGCCATGGAAAAAGCTTGTCAGCTCTCCCATAAATGTGCCTCTCTGCAATTTATAGCAGTTGTTAAAAAAGCAAAGAGAGCAAAAGCAGAAGCGCCTTTCAAACAGCTTCATCTATTCTATATTTTAATGTATTGATTGTGGAAGTAGCAGATGCAGAATTACTTAGTTCTCATTTGTAACATTGCTCTCCCCTTTTGCTGTGCTGCTTTTCCCTTTACTGGCTTCTCTTCACAGTGGGAAATGTTTATACAATCCAGAAATAGACTGCTCAGGGTATAAAAGAAGGCCACAGGCAGGTGGCGTTGTCCTGCAGTAAGAAAGGGTAACAGCAGCTGGAATAAGCTCGAAAACTAGAAAATATTTTGTATAGACACAAGTGGGAACTACTTAGAAAAAGTATAGAATGAAGTAGAAATTAATCAAGACTCGTTAGCCACAGCAACACCGATATTTGCAACCAGAAAGGCTGCAAAATTCACTGCTCTCTGAGTAGAGTGGTGGTAAGAGGTGAGCAGGTGAAGAATACTAGAAGTATGAAGTAGCAGTGTTACTGCAAAAATAGGCAGGTGCAATTTATTTTTATAGGAGGAGGCTGTCTAAGGGCAATGTCTGGAGAAGGCAGTAAATTTTATGGTGCTATGGCTCTATCTTCCTCTGCTCCACCCTCTTCTTGGACTTACTTCTTTGTCTCTCTGAGACCTTTCTGCATTCACTACTCCTCTGCAAGGAGTCTTCCTCACCCCATCAGCCCTTACTTGTTTTCCTTTGCACAGAACTCTCTCTGCTAGTGCTTCTCTTGCTGGATGGAGCTGCTTCTATGTCCCACTCACCCAGAGCAATAGCTGAATCTGGCTTTTGGCAATAACAATCCCATTAGAAAGCTGCATGGGCAGCACCTAACATTTCAAACTGGAACAGCCTGTTCGTGTCCCCGGGGGCAGGCAGCCCTGCAGGCAGCTGTCACTCACCTCTGCTTTGCCCCAAGCCAGCTCCAGGAAGGGCTTTCTCTTGACTTTTGGAGTTTGGACTTTTGTGGGGCTTTTTTGTTGGCTTTTTTTTTCTTTTCTCTGCTACAGACAGTGGGAAAAACACATGGAAAAATCCCCTCTCCTCACCATCCTTGCATTTTCCACTACACTGCATGCCAAGACCTCTTTATTGAGATCACTGAGCTGGCCACTGATGATAGTTGTAGGAAATTCTGCATGGCAATGGCATTCCCCCAGGAATTTCCCTCTGCAAGCTTTGCTCAGCTCTCAGAGCACTGAGGGTAATGCACATAAACAAATCTTCTATTTTCTTCTACTTTATGTTATGCATTTCACAGCATCTTGGACATTGTGATGTACACAATTAATCCCTTCATTAGCAAGCAGCAGCGGCATAAGAAGCTACACTTGATTTTTCTAAGATACTTTAAAAAAAGATAAAAGTATATTTGGAAGATCTTTTTTCTTTAGAGGTGATTTGAAGTCCCCTTTTAGAGGAGTTTCAAATGGGAATTAAGCTTTTTAAAGCAGCTCTTCCATGCAGACTAAAATATAAGCAAAACAAACCAGCAAACCCTGAACATATTTTGATAGAAGCATTTATACTTATGAAAGATTGATTTATCACCGATTATACTCATGTCTGCCAGCAGCATGTGAAGTACTTCAGCAGTCTGATTCCAGGAAGCTGATGCAAATGGACATTGCATTACAGCACAAGATTGTCTTCTCAGTAGAAATGCTGCCTTTCAGTGAGCAGAAATGTTTAATTTTCTTCAGGACAACACAGGGTCCATTATCATTGGAATTCCTTGCTTCAGTCCACTCTTTGATTGGTGCCTTCTGGGCACCACAGGCCAACAGTGGAGCAAACGGAGTTTTCTTTACAGGGTGGCTTGCAGATTTGTTACAACACCTGCTTAAACATCAGAGGTTTCTCCCCCATCACCAGTTCATTTAGGTAACTGGGACATGGGCTGCATTCTATGAAGCCAATTAATTTTGTTTGAATTTTAAGTGAAAACACACAATATTGTGATTTTTCATTACTTGTAGTTAACCTGGGCAACGACTTGCCTGTATGCAATGGACAGCTAAATTAGAAGCTAACTCCTAGTCTGTGCTTCTAAGAACCTTTCAGCATGCTAATATACAAAGAATTAAAGAGACTTTTATGAAAGTATTGGTAAATAAAATCTTCCTGTGTTGAAGTGTAAAGCTTAAGTAGCAAAGATTTTCCTGCTAAGGTTTTAGAATATTGGAAAACCATCTGAGAAGGAGAAAATCTGAATTAACATAAATTTTACTTGTCTGTTAGGGCACAAAATGCTGTATCTGTAGAACACGAGGTTAGAGGTGCTGTCTATGCAGGGTGATGGTCTGAGTTTCTACAATGTGTTCTTCACCATGGCAGTAGGATAGACTCTCAAAATTTATGACATCATTCCCACACAGGAATCTAATTCACACATGTCATCTTTACTTGGGTCCCTGAACATCTGCAAATAAAACATCTTTGCTTGCACACTAAGAAGAGCATTGAGAAATCCATAATAGAAGTCCATTCATCTACCAAACATATCCCATGGAACCAAAAAGTAAGTATTTCACACACTAACTTTTTTAAGTCCATAAACATTTGATAATGTTGCAAGATACTGCTACCACCAGAACTAAAAAACATCTCATTTCAAAACAGGGTCTTGTTACAGGGAAGTATTTTATTGCAACTCCTTATGCCCCCTGATCATATAAAAGTAATTTAATTGTGAAATATCAGGTTTATTATTAATGATTCAGTAGTGTTTCTCACAAGTCTGCCTCTGTTTTTTTAACTATTCTCTAAAACAAGTAGCAACAACTGACATTCTACATTCTCTTAACTTATGCAAATGAGAGCTGTTACTGTTTTTTCTAGTACATTATCAATCTCTGAGGAACAGATATTTTGGAATAGGAAAACAGTGACCATTTAGAAATAGCAAAAATCTTAGCTGTAATCAACATTTTATTAAATTAAATATATTTTCCCAGATGTTCCACTACAGCCACTGCAGTTTTCTTCTAAAGTGCTACAAGTTTACCCTCTTTTTTCTTGAGAAGCCATGATAAGTTACTCAAGTATTTTAAATGTTCCACTCACAGCAGTCTTGGTAAGCAGGCCAGTGTTCTCCTTACTTTACAGATAAAGGCACCTTATTCTTGGCTCTAGATCATTGCATTCTTCCTGAGTTTACCATTTTTAGCCTTAGGAAAACTGAAAACAAAGATTAAATGAGTTTTCTCTTTTGCACATTTGACTGAGACTCAGAAATACAGCCTTGACCCCCTCACTTCAGACCTTAGAGGCAAGAGGCCACGTAATTCCTTCCCACTGTCCCATCCTGAGGACATGGTCTCTATTCTTGGGATTGAAGCTGAACTCTGACTAGGGTTGGAAATCCCAGCAACACTGATCATTCACTCTCCCTTCACTGCACAGCACCTCTGCAATAACCATTACTTCATAAAGACTGGTCTAGTCTTGTAAAAACATATGTAAATCTTGAAATAAAAAAAACAAAGTTAGGCACAAATCCTGAGGCTTATTTTTCCCAGCATCGTAAAAATCAATAATTTAATTAATTAAAAGTATTTTTCCATTCACAGTAGCAATGTGCAAATGTTTCCATTTGTGATCCATAGGGACCTAACTTCTATATGACATTATTATTACACCATTTACTCTATACTCTGTTTGTGAGCTGACACAGGAACAGCCACAAAATCATGGGTTAAGTGCAAAGATTAATTAAGTGTAAATTTTCATTTACTCTTCTTGATACCTTGTCAACTGGGTGATCTCTGAGGCAGCACCTAGGCAGAGGCACAGAGTGGGAACACAGGCACCATGGAGCTTGGACTTTGCAGGAGACTTTTTCTTAGCAAGAGAGAGCGCAAACCTGCTGTTCTGGCCTGGGTATGAGGGATACAGCAGCAAGCAGTTTCCCACTGTGCTGCCCCCTCCCTGGAGGTGTTTAAGGCCAGGCTGGATGAGGCATTGAGCAACCTGGCCTAGTGAGAGGTGTCCCTCCCCATGGCAGGGGGGTTGGAACTGGATAATCTTTAAGATCTCTTTCAACACAAACCATTCTATGATTCTAGGACAGGAATCTCAAGAATGTTTGATAAAGTGCCTCTGAGTCCATCACAGATCCATGTTCTACTTGTTGAGAAAGTAAAACTAAGCATTGATTAGTGTGATATATGTGTTTTCCAACACCCCAGGTACAAGTCACTTGAGCATGTTTACAATCCTCATTGATCTTCTATTATTTACCCATACTGTTTCATGTATAACTGCATATGTATAATACAATAGAAGTGTATAATACATATTATACATTCACTATTTAATACATCTAGGTAGCCTTGCAGATCTCACCAGTCTCAGATCTCACCACTAAAGTTGGGCTGTATGGAATTCCAGCATTGCAAATCTATAGGTTGTGTGCCTTGAGAGTTTTGAAGTAAAACTTTGAATGCTCATGTTGTACTTCAGGAGCTCTGACAATTCTTTATTTCTGCTATGTAAGTTCTAAGCTCGGATGATTTAATTGTCCAGGTTTTATAAATCAGAGCTGAGGTCAGCACCACCAGCCACGTTCTCATCGGGGAGAGGAAGAAAGCCAAGGTCCCATAGGTTCGATGCAGGAAATAACAGGAATAGATCTGCCAGGTCAGGACAAGGAGCATTGCCAGGTGAACCAGCACAGCCACGGGGTGTCGGATGTGACGGATGTGGGACAGGAAGCTGTGACCCTGACATCTCAGCAAGAGGCACCAGCACAGGTAGGCCATCAATGGCAGGTTGAAAAATAACAGCTGAAAGTTAGGGGAGAAGAAAAATAAGACAATAAGAAGCCAAGTGTCCTGGGTAACGTACATAATAGCATAGAAAAACAAGACCACATAAAACTGCACCATTCTAAGGGCTGAGTACAATTCCTAGAGCTGGAATCTCAGGATGTGTTTCTAAGAAAGGCAGGGGTAGGACTTTTTAATAGGATATGTGATGGCAGGACTAGGAGGAATGGATGCAAATTGGAAGAAGGAAGATTCAGGCTAGATATAAGAAAAAAATTCTTTATGGTGAGGGTGGTGAGACACTGGAACAGGTTGCCCAGAGAGGTTGTGGATGCCCCCTCAATCCCTGGAGGTGTTTAAGGCCAGGCTGGATGAGGCATTGAGCAACCTGGTCTAATAGGAGGTGTCCCATGGCAGGGGGGTTGGAACTAGCTTATTTTTAAGGTTCCTTCCAACCCATTCCATTCTATGATTGTATGATTCTATGAAGATATGGGAGCTGATAGAGCCATGGGTGCCCATGCCTCAGTCCCAGGCCAAGTATTCCTGCCCAATTCCCTTGCAGCAGTGGGCAGTGTCATGCATGTGACCTCTCTTGGACCTGCTTCAGGGAGCCAGACTTGGCAAAATACTATCCCAGTATGCAAAGAAAGGTCCTTGTATCAGTTTAGCTCCCTCACCCAGCCTCTTGCAGTGTCACACTAGTGGTAGCACTGTGAAGGAGGCAATACTACACCCTCTCTTTCAGACTATTGGCAGCTGGGAAAAACAGAGAGCAGCCAGATTAAACTGCTGAGAAAACTGGACTAGAGTACTTGGAGGGTGACACCTACTGATGTGAAGAGTAATAGGGTGTGTAAGGGAGTAATAGGGTGTGTAAGGGCTGCTCTGGCCATTCATCTCCTTTTGTTTAATCACTGCAACCTCTGCATGAGCTGAGGACAAAATAAATTTTAGAGTGGCAAACCTGTAGAAATGGCCTCTAGCTCAGACATCCAGGGAGTCCAAAGCAACATCAAACAGCAGAAAACAAACAGAAAATAAAATAATACACAACCTCTTTCCTATCTGCACTTTGAATTTGCAGAAAGGTAGAAGAGAGCTGTTTAGTCAGGTATAACCACTAAAGTTTTCTTTCCTTCCAAGATTCCTTTCTCTATAAAACTATTAAAAGATGAGAAAAAAAGTCCCAGAGGAAAGCAGTTTGTTAGGCTTAATTTTTGTAAACACGTACCTGTAAAATCCCAACCACAAACGTCATACTGCCCTGCAAGAAGGATCCACCAACAAAAACCCCAAAGGAAAAACAGGCCCCTACATGGCCATCAATCAGTTCTCCTACAAACCAAGGTCCTGAAAGAGAGGAAATCAAATACAGTGCACCATTAGAAAATAGAGGCATGGCCTTTTTTCATATGGCTCTCTGAACTACTGATCACAAAGTGGTTAAGTGGGGAAAATTACACTCTTCTTTTGCTCAAAGAATCATAGAATGGTTTGGGTTGGAAGGGACCTTAAAGATCATCTAGTTCCAACCACCTGCCATGGGCAGGGACACCTCCCACTAGACCAGGATGTGCTGTGCTTGGCTCCAACACCAAACAGTTGCTTTGTGGATGTTTCTTTTACACCCAGCTCCACCAGAGAGCACTGACTGCATCCCAAAAAATCAATTCCATGGATGGAAACACATTGCTGGGGGCCCTGCTCATGTTTCCATCCCTCTGCATTACTTCTCTCATGAAAAACTTCCATCTCTTGCCACACAAGTATTTTACAATTCAAAAATAACCCAAATCAGCTCTAAATGTACATCTTAAAATAAGATTTTTTTTTTTCACAGGGCAAATAATTTTCTTATATATTTGCCTCTGAGAGAAAGGTGCTTGTGAGTGGATGCACCCAACGCTTCCTACAATCCTGAGTCTTTTCTCCAGTTGGAACTCTGGCAGTTTAGTGAGGTTTCTTCAAAAGCATCTGTGCTGGTCTCCAAAATGCAATTGCCATAAAAACTTAGTCATTATTTTTCTCTGGTTGGGGGGAGAGAGGGGTGTCTGCTATGGGATTGCACCCCTCTTCAAGCATGGAGACAACACCTTCAGAGCCTCAGGTCTTCCAGGGAACAAGGAAAACATTTAGGAGGGGGAAAAAAAAGCAGCTTTAATCTTGAAAACAAGTTGCAGAATGGTGTTAGTGCATTGAAGCACTAACTAAACATCTATATTAATAAGCCTAATTCTTAACAATTTGCCAACAAACAGCAATTGCTGAACATTGCTGATTTGAAAATATCCTGGTACACCAATGAGTTGTGACATGAAATAAACATACTTTTTATGTTGGTTTCATCTCTGTGACAGTTTTCAACACAGTATATATAATATTTTATTTTAGAGAAAAGTGAAAATCTAGATCCTTTCAAAGGCTGGTGTTTGGCCAGAATTACAGTAAGGCACATGAAAGACATGGCCATAAACAATTCCAGCTTGGCTCAGCTTAGAAGGCAGAACTATGTTATGCATATTACACTGACTGCCAAGAAAGTAGCTATTTTAGTAACATATTATCAAAGGAAAAATAAGCTAAAACTGTTAGCATCAGAGCCAGAATGTCTTAGTGACAAGTCATGTGAAATGCACATTCCATGTACTCCGTTTACACCAAGGCATAAGCACATTTTATTTAAAAAAATTAATAAAAACAAATTTAAAAATACTAATTTGTGTTCTCCAGTATTCTGTGTTACTTACCCAGAATGGTGTACAAATTCAGAACCAGAACTGAATAGTAGAAGGTGTTTGTTTTACTGAAGACATGAAGGGAATAGGAGGTCAGAGTAAGTAATCCTGGCTTTTCTAAACAGAGACAACATTAAAGAAAAATATACTTGATTCAGGTTGCAACATATACAGTGATAAAAATATATTGGTCTTTTTGAAACAAATCTGCGCATTATTTAGTCATTCTATTAAATAAATGTTTGGTATGTCTACAGAACAAATGTAAGGGGATGTTTTTCTACTGTTACTGTGATAACTGAAAGCAAGGAACCAATAAATCTTAACATTCTACATTAAAAACGCCAGAAGAATCTTCCGTTCTACATAAGAACACTTAAAGTATGGAAATAAAACTCAATGATCATTCTATAGCCAGAAAATGAATTTAGCTAGAATGAAAAACATGAATAAGGGTTCATATTAAAAGAGTTTCAAAGCAATACTTGTGCAAACCCAAAAAGGCAGGTCAACACAGACTATATTAACTGGATTTTCTTTGGTGAATTCTGCTTTATGAGATCTGACAGCAGATCAAATAAAATGAATGCTAGGTGTCAGAATGGCAGCATTTTGATAAGTGTGTAATGTTAGGGGGGAAAAAAAAAAGTAGTGTTCACTTTCTCACTGGAACAGACAATTCATAAAATAAAAAAGCCTTCCTATAAGACTCAGCTTTTAGAGTTTCACCTGTTATGTGGCTGCCTTTCTCACAAAGCATTAACTTCCAGAGGGTGAGCTTGATTTTTTGGTTATCAACAGCTTTAAAAAAATGTATTCACTAATTTGTAAAACATTTGTCATGGTCTAGAGGGATCTAGCTGGTCACGGACTGCTAGCTCTACTCATTATTACCTGCTGAGTTCCACAAAGGCAACTTAAAATCTGTTTTCTTCCTAAGCTGCTGCTGCTGTTGTTGAGGTAACTACATGCTACGTGACTTTAAGTATAAAAGGACATGAATAGGAAGGGAGGTGACTTCCAGCAAAATCTCATTAGTTAAGGTGTGGTTCAAAAAATGTTTAAAGGATAAACACCACAAGCTTTAATTTTCATTTACTAGATTTATTGCAAGCAAAATAACAAGTAAAGACAGAAATGGTCTTAATATTATTTCAAGAAAGACTCAAGCCTGTTCATGTTTTTGCAAATACTAAGAAAAATTATTTTTGTAAAAGGAAATCTGTTTCTCCACTCAGGTAACAAAGAATTCTGTGCCAGCTGGAGCAAAACAAGCACACGCACACAGAACTAACACAAAATAAAACATTCATTTTCCTATACGTTGGATTCTTCAGTGAGAAAATCAAAACTAAAGTTCTAGATACAGATGCTTGATCAAGATTTCTGGTTTTAATTGACTTAATTTGATAGACTGGGGAGTTTATGGATCCCCTTAAAAACAAAACAGCAGCTTCTGAGAGCCCAATCTAAGCCTGCAGTACTAGATGCAGAATCATAGAATGGTTTGGGTTGGAAGGGACTTTAAAGATCATCCAGTTCCAACCCCCATGCCATGAGCAGGGATACCTCCCACTAGACCAGGTTGCTCAGTGTTTTGTCCAGCCTGGCCTTAAACACCTCTAGGGAGGGGGCATCCACAGCCTCTCTGGGCAACCTCTTCCAGTGTCTCACCACCCTCACAGGAAAGAACTTCTTTCTTACATCCAGCCTTTATCTACCCTCTTCCTATTTGCATCCATTACTCCTAGTCCTGCCATCCTGGACCCTATTAAAAATTCCTACTCCACCCTTTCTGTAGGCTCCCTTCAGGTATTGATAAGCTACTCTGAGGTCCCCCTTGAGCCTTCTCCCTTCCAGGCTGAGCAACCCCAGCTCCTTCAGCCTGTCCCACTTACTTACAGACAAATTGTAAGTAAAACTAGATTCTCTAGAAATCACAGATAAACATTATCTCCTACCTTTGAGTGTTGGCTTTTGGAGGTATCTGAAAGTAAGCAGCAAGGTGATCTGAGTCAGCACAATCAGTCCAAACAGCACACGAGCCTGAAAAGACAGTTTTAACTCTCAGCAAGCCCTAGAGCAGCAGCTGTCTGTCTTTGGGCAGTGAGAGGATGACACAAAGTAAATTCAAAAAAAGAAATTTGAATTTCTGAGTTACTGGCTTTGCATCTTCCTGACTTGAATTCAGATGGGTGGCTCAAAATGATACTTAAATCTTTTAAAAATGGGGTTTGTAAAACACATCAAAGGAAGAAGTGCAGCTAAACTATTATAATGTGTCTTCTTTGCATGTACCAAGCTGTAACACCTCTCCCTATGACCTGAAACTTACTGAGGTCAGTGGGAATTTTGCCTTCCTCTTTGTTAGAGCCAGCCATAGTGTTACTACACATATGGCAACAGATTAAAGTTTTCTCTGATTTAATTTTTCCCTGTTCTACTGTCTCCAGTAGCTTCCCATTCCTTGCTTGCATAAAATTTGTGTGTACTTATGCCCCAAACTAGACAATTTTGACTCTAAACCAGGAAGTCAGCTGTTTGTGTGAACTCTGACTGCAAATTCACATATGAATCATGCAGCTTGAGAAAGCAAACTTGAAATATTTGTGAAATTCCAACAGAGTTCTATCTGGAAAAAGCAAAGTGCATTCAAGTTCAGCAGGAATTAGGAAAATGCTTTCAGCAGTCTCTGGGGAAACCAAGACAAAACGACAGCTGTTTTGCTGGAAATACTCACTAGAACATAGTGGTCAGTGAGAAGAATGAGAGATGGCCAAAAGCCAAATCTGAGAGAGAGATTTTCTTCCATAGCAAATATGTGACCTCGTGTGCTTGTTCTTCCTGAAGCATCCTAGGTTGAAATCAAATAAAAAAAGCAATTAAGAACTAGTAGTGCAAAAAATATCTAGTTAAATTTGATAATGATAGAATCATAGAATAGTTCAGGTTGGAAGGGACCTTAAAGATCATGTAGTTCCAACCCCCCCTGCCATGGGCAGGGACACCTCCCACTACATCAGGCTGCTCATTGCCTTGTCCAGCCTGGCCTTAAACACCTCCAGAGAGGGGGCATCCACATCTCTCTGGGCAACCTGTTCCAGTGTTTCACCACCCTCACTGTAAAGAATTTCTTCCTTATATCTAGCCTGAATCTACCTACTTGCATTTTACATCCATTATTTCTAGTCCTCTCATCACATATCTTATTAAAAAGTCCTTCCCCACCCTTTCTGTAGGCCCCCTTCAGGTATTAAGTTCATTTAAGCTTTTCTGGAATGATCCAATTGATCATATTGCTTTATTAAATATTTCATAAATGTTTTGCATATTTGAAAAAAGTATGAACGGAAGTCTGTTGTCATGTATTTGTCACTAGTTAAGTGATGCAGCAAGTCCCTTACCTGGACAGTCACATCTATGTGATGGAACCCTTCACTGTAGTTTTGAGGGCTCCACTTCAGCACATAGAGAGGACCAGAGACCTGATGAGCACTCCCCAAGTGAACTCCATCTATGTAGACTTCAACGGAGATAATGACAGAGGGACAGAAGGCCAGAATTCTAAGGAAAAAGCAAAATAAACAGGTTTGCTGAAGGACTTACAGATTTGCCATTACTTCCTGTAGAGAAGCCTCTGAAGATCACACCACCTTGTACTTAAGAGTTGAAAAGCATTAGGAATTAAAATGGTGGAATATCTGTAGGCTGATTATAGCTCTTCACTGCAGTTAAATGGAGAAGTTCCCTATGGCATGTGTTAAAGAATAGCATAGAAAACTGACAAAAAGGTGGCAGAAATCCTCAGGTTCTGTCAGAAATAATCTAAGAAGTCTTGATAAGACAAATAGGATGCATCCTAGTGCACACATGAAAATTCATAATCAAATACAGGGGGTTGGAACTAGATGATCTTTAAGGTCCCTTCCAATCCAAACCATTCTATGATTCTATGTTCAGACAAGGTTCTAAATAGAAAGGTGGGAAGCAGCTAGATTTAGTAGGACACTGCTTACCAAGTGAAAAGCATGAAAAACTTCTTTTAACTTCTATTCTGTAAATGCAACATACCCAGATATTTAACATATTTTGGTCTTGCAGCAAGTATAAGATGTTGGAAAGGGCATAGAAATTTGAAATAGAAATGAAAAAAATTAATAGAGAGGGTAAAAAAATGGAAGGATGAAAAACAAATATGAAAATTGGAAACAGCTTCAAGAGCTTTAATATATAAGGGATGTAAAAGTGAAAATGAAAAAAATACAAAGAGAATAAACACTGAAAAATATATAGACAAAATGCTGAAAACAGGGGCAATGTCAACGTTTCAGATTAATAATAAATATTATGTGTTCATCTAATTCTACCAGCTTTGGTTACATAAAAAAGTTCACTTGGCTTTAGGGAAATAACTGCATAAATAAAACAAACATTAATTGCTACTACATTAATTACTTCATAATCTCCTTTTATCCCAAACATGACTCAAAGGGAGCTCTTGGGAAAAGTCTTCCAGAAAAAAAGGTGAATTCTGAGAACTTTCAAAACATGTATTTAAAAAAAGAGGCTTTGTGTGTACACTTATAAATATAGATGTGCATTATAAACAAGTGAGATGCAAACTATTAAAATATAGTTGAACATTGTGAAATCAGCTGCATACTGGATACCTGATATGAGTGGAATAAAGAATTTTGGCAAGTGGTTCATGAGCAGAACTGCTATAAAGGAAGGATTTGGGGTTGGTGATGAGAACTATGGGCCATTCTTCAAAGTTAAGATCTGCAAAGCTAAGGAGATCATGATCAAAGGCAAGGAGGCGGTACCTATAAAGAAAGGGAAAAAAAAAAGATGATACAAACCTCTAAGATGTGACTCCCTCACATCCTAAATTCCTAATCACAACTAGTTTGATTTATTTTCCATTTATTCTCTTCCACAGGTGATTCTGTCCCAGCCAACTCTGCTGTTTGAACTGCACAGCTGGCTACCTCTATGGAGGTTCATTTCATGAAAAAAAATCACTGAAGCACCACTCAAAATTCCAAATGTCAAGATCTACTGCACATGGATCAGAAAGATGAACATTATGTCAGAGAACTCAAACATAATGGACATCACCACAGTGTCTGGTAGGTATTCTAGTTACAGACAGACTACGGTGTGCTCTCTATCTATAAAAGTACCTCTCTGGGATCACCACAGAATAAAAGCTAATATACTACTATATAATTCACATAATATTGTGATTTTTGATATTTTACTATGCAACTTTTGTTCAGGTAGACTACTCTTATCTCTAAAATTCTAAAAGCTGCTGCAGAGCATGGATATTTTGAAGTAGTGATGCTAAATGTTATCCAATTTATCTACATTGCATACTAAAACCATACTAAATGGACATTGAGATGTCCTCTTTTTAATTTCTAAATGTTGAGAATTAATTAAAAAATTACTTAATTTATTAGCACGTTATTAGAATAGAGAAAAGTACCCCTCAAAATTATAGAACATTTTTCAAAACTCTTCATAGTCATCGCAATTCAGGCAGATCTAATGATTCTTTCAAATTCCCCAAACATAAAAGAGAATCACAGTAGAATCAGGTAGGGTCTGCATGATAATTTGCTTGCATAGCAAATTAGGGTTTGCTTACCTCCTGTTATCCATCCAGTCTCCCAGTTCGAGCTCCAGAGTGCCACCACGGTGTTGACTGTGCAAGACTGGCATCAGCCCACCCATGGTATGGAGATGTCCACACAAATAGGCTGTGGCAGAACTAAAAAACCAAGATGAGAATTGTGATTATTTGGGTGGGAAGGAAGTAGGACTGCCTCAGCCACCTCCATGGGCAGCATGTTCAAGTGCTTCATAAGCCTGTTAGTGTTAAAATTTCTCCTAATCTTCAGTCTAATCCTCCCCTGGTGCAACTTGAAGCTGTTTCCTCTTCTATTCCTGGAAAGAACAATACCTGAAGGGGGCCTACAGAAAGGCTGGGGTGTGACTTTTTAAAGGGTCCAGGATGGCAGGACTAGGAATTATGGATGAAAATTGGAAGTGGGGAGATTTAGGCTGGAGATAAGAAAGAAGTTCTTTACTGTGAGGGTGGTGAGACACTGGAAGAGGTTGCCCAGAGAGGTTGTGGATACCCCCTCCCCGCCCTGGAGGTGCTGAAGGCCAGGCTGGATGAGGCATTGAGCAACCTGGTCTAGTGGGAGGTGTCCCTGCCCATGGCAGAGGGTTGGAACTTGATGATCTTTAAGGTCCCTTCCAAACAAAACAATTCTATGATTCTATGAAAGGACACATATACATGTGAAGGGAGTCAAGAAATTAACTTCACACTGAAAACATACAGGAAAAGGAAAGAAACTTTTTACCTCATTAATGATCGTATTCCTGGGGTTGGTGAGATGATGGTTGAGGTGGGAAAATGTCCAAACCAGATAGTATGATTGCTGTGCAGACTTTCTGATGCCATCAAAGATAGCTCTTTCATTTGATTCTGAAATGAGCAGGTATTTGAAAGACAACCAAACAACCAAACAAACCTCTTTAATATTCAGACTGTTTGGAAAGAACAATAAAATGAAAACAGAAATAAATTAAGGAAGACTATAATTTATATCTTTTTTTTTTTTTCTTTAACAGAGAAAAATTTTGGCTGCTTCAGAGACTGGTCATAAACAAACTGTACTACAAACATATCCCTAAACTCCAATTTTGGAAAAAGAAAGTGAAAACAAGACACTGAATAACTTCTTTGCAAACAAACCTGGGAAAAGTGCAATATCAAGAAAGATTTTAGGTAAACTATATTTCTATCCTTTCTTCTGCTTATTTATATAGTCCAAGGTGACACATTTTACCTGACAATTATCATCCCTACTATCTCTTGAGTTTCTAGATAGCCTTTTATTAACATGAGATCATAGAAACTGTGTGTTTAGTCATTTAACTGGATGAACTCTGATGATTAAACTTGAAAATATTACTTAGACATTGCAATTAAAATTAAAAGCAACACTTCACAAAGCAGGTACTATTTTCCTTCACTTTTTTGACATCCACTATCAAACCAACTACTTGCTATTCAGACAGACTCCCAAAACTATTAAGATCTCAAAGTCTAACAAAAGAGGTAGGAATGGCAAAACCAGAACATAAATTTACTTTCTTCTTTACCATTTTGCAGATGGTGAGAACCCAGAGAACTACCAACATTCTACCCTCCTACCTGAAAAGGAACACTGAAAGGTATGCATAAAGGAAACAGAAATAAAAGTATATTAAAAATGAATGGATTCAGTATAACCACTCTGGAGTAATGTCATGAGCTTATTAAGTGAAATTCTATTTAATTGTGCTTCCTTTGCCTTTATGAATTTGGGCTTTAAGAATATTTTTGCAATCAAATCACTGATGAAAAATTAATTTCGTCTTCAAATTCCTGACAGAATAATTCTTAAAAGGTAGAGGTATCTTTACTTTCAGCTTTATAGTAAAATCTGCAGTCCTGCTGCTGGGTAATTAGCAAGCAAATACAGCCAAGGACAGAAGACCTAAACTCAACCCCATTTCTCATCTCACTGAGAGTTTGTCTGCAAATCTACTGCACCAACTATGGATTACAGCAAACAATGAAAACAGCTCTTGCCTCTCCTAAATCACCTTTCATCAAGGTCTCACCAAGTGCTTTACAAGCACTTAATTGAATGTTGAGCCTCCTTTAGACAAGATGAGAAAGAGAACATTTAACTTTTCATTGAGGCAACTAAAATATGCCATCTGTTTATCAGAACAGATTAGGTTCTGCCAACAATTCAGAAAGTATGTCAAGAACAATAGTGTATCAACAAACTAGAGAAAAATCAAAGGGAAGCAAAATGGTATCTAGGATGATGTATGATTTAAACACTGAGATTAATGTTATTCTTTCAAAACAATACCATGTCATTGTTAGAGACTCAGAAGATCAGACCTCACTTATTAATGTTTATAAACGTGGAAAGAGTAAATATCAGGAGGATGGAGCCAGGCTCTTCTCAGTGACCTCCAGTGTTAAGATAAGGGGCAATGGGTGCAAACTGGAACACAGGAGGTTCCACAGAAATTCAAGAAAAAACCTTTTCACAGTGAGGGTGACAGAACAGTGGCACAGGCTGCCCAGAGAGGGTGTGGAGTCTCCTTCTCTGGAGACATTCAAACCCCACCTGGACACCTTCCTGTGTGACCTGATTTGAGTGTTCCTGCTCCAGCAGGGGTATGGGACTAGATGATCTCTTGAGGTGCCTTACAATCCCTGACATTATGTGACACATTCCTTTATAGCACTGTCTTTCACATTATTTCACTAATAACTCTCTATAATTTTAACATAAAAGGCATCTAATGAAACAAAAAGTAGTAAGTGTGGGGTTTGGTTTTGCTTTTTAAACATTACAGCATATAAGGAACTTATACTCAAATCTTGCTAAATGCTGAGAAACTACTGGCAGTGCCTTTAAAATAGTCTGATTTGACATTTTTGCACTGGCTTATTTCTTAAGAGAGAAGACTTGGATATTCTATGTTAAGTGACACATTAATTTTTCAAGATTAATGTCCCATATGCATAATAACTTCAAAATGTGAAGACTCAGATGAACACAAATCTTTGAGACAATTCTTCATTATAAAACAAACAAAACCCTCAGACAAACCATTGTTGAAGTAAAACAACCAGCAAAATGAAATGTCAAGAGTGATAAAATACCATGTTTAAAATCCCAAAGAAATTATAGGGTCTCTTAGGGCCTGGGCTGAGTGTGGCATCCACACAGATGAATGAGTAGTTTCCAAAAGAGGTGGTGTGGATGTAATGGAAAGAGCCATCTTTATGCCAAGCAGAGTATTTCCTGCCAAAATAAAATGGAAATATTACTGTTAGGAAAGCTTGCTTCAATGACAGAAATGATGTGCATTATATAAATTAAGAATTAAATTCTCTAACTACAATGATTGTGAGAAAGTCTGAGATTAAGTAAAACTTACAAGGGGATTTTTTTTTGTTTTCTATTGGACTGGTGAGTTTTTTTGGTTTTGTTTTGCTTTTTTTAATTTAAACTCTCTGCATGATATGTGGAAGCTAAAACATCCCTGAGTTCAGATTATGAATTTGAACACAGCCATCCAGCCCCAATTGATGAAAATCCCCTTTAGGCACACAGGAAGAACATTTTAGAAGTGAAGTTCTCTCATGCTTTCATTTTTCTTTTCTCATTTGTTTTAAGGAGGAAAAGTATTATCTGTGAACACTGGTGTTACAGAAATATGAGCCTTCAACATAAGAAGGACATGGAACAGTTGGAGCGGGTCCAGAAGAGGGCCATGAAGACAATCAAAGGGCTGGAGCAACTCCCTTCTGAGGACAGGCTGAAGGAGTTGGGGTTGTTCAGCCTAGAGAAGAGAAGGATCAGGGGGGACCTCATAGTAGCTTCTTGATACCTGAAAGGGTCCTACAGAAAGGCTGAGGTAGGACTTTTTAATAGGGTCTGGGATGGCAGGACTAGGAGGAATGAATGCAAATTGAAAAGGGGGAGATTTAGGCTGGAGAGAGGAAAGAAGTTCTTTCCTTTGAGGGTGGTAAGACACAGGAACAGGCTGCCCAGAGAGGTTGTGGATGCCCCCTCCCTGGAGGTGTTTAAGGCCTGTGTGGATGAGGCACTGAGCAGCCTGATCTAGTGGGAGGTGTCCCTGCCCATGGCAGGGGGTTGCAACTGGATTGTCTTTAGGGTCCCTTCCAACCCAAATCCTTCTATGATTCTATCACACAGGATCCTGAATGCACAATGCACAGAACATAAACATAAGCAGATTTACATTCTATCCAATTACAAAACACAGAGGGATAAGCACATAAAAGTACCTGTAATAGTTCCGAACGCTATCCAGGTGTGGAATGTTGAATGAATCTTGGAAGGGAGAAAAAGAAATGAAGAAACTTTCAGAACAAATTGATTACTGACATCCATATTTTATTCCCCAGTGCTGAGATCAAGCAGTCTCAGCAGGCACTGAAGAGCTAGTTTCTACAAAACACATGAGTGTCTGACTGTGCAGACAAAATAATACACATTGATGTAGTGGATGTAAAAGTGACAACAGCTTTTTCATTTAACTTTCAATTCAAAGACAAAGTTCTTGTGGAAATACGTGTCTCCACTTTGGCTATAAAGCTTCCCAGAAGGTTTTTGGATTGGGTGCTTTCTCTCTAAGTACTAACTGTTCCAAGAAAAACTAAGAAGCAATAGCACCATAAAATAAAAACAGACACCAACTTGGGGAGGTTCATACTGCAACTGGAGTCCACCTCTCCACAAAGGCTGGTAACAGAAGCCTGGTGGAGAAATGAGAGTAAAAAGTCATATACAGGCTGTATATGACACAACATGTATTTTTTATCTCTGTTCTGCCCTTCCTCTAACAGCCTACAGCTTCTTAGTTGGTCTTTGAATGCTCAGACTGTAGCAAAAAACTATGACACTACAAACTTCCATGAGTTTTTCTGATTCACAAGAAGCCAAATTTTGTTTAATTGTGTGAAAGATTTAATTTTGGCTTGTGGAGGGGAGGTCTTTGAAAAGTAAACTGAAAGCATTGCTTCAGAAGGGAAAAGTTATTGTTTGCCTGTCCATTAAAAGATGAAGTAGATAAACTGATGACCTGGAAACTAATTGTTCTTCCAATTGGCAGGCAAAAAACAGAAGTGAAGACTCTTACTTCCCTGATACTAAAACTCCAAAAAGTTTCCATAAAGAAAACATGCCCTCAGTAGAGAAGATACATGGATGGACTAAAACTCCAAAGAGTTTTCATAATGAAAACATGCCCTCAGTAAAGCAGATACATGGATGGCAAACCTCCTACTAACCACCGAGATGCTAGTAAGTAGTAACCTCTCTGTTCTAACTTACCTAAATCAGCTCTGTAATCACAGGATAGAAAGAGATGTTTTATTTCCCTCTTACCATGATTCCCTTTGATGTCTATCCACTTGGTTTTCTCCATGACCCTTGATCTCTTCAGGATCGCCTGGTAAGTTTTCCATTCTACTTCTAACTGGTCAGATCCCAGTTTATCTCTTGTCTTAGCATCTGTCAGGTCACCTGCAAGTGTACAAGGTAAGATATAACTGGAAGCCTGCAAAGCTTACACAAATACTCTGGGCAAGCATGCAATTAAAGCCTCCCATGTGCTATCTAGATGTTCCCATCATCTGCTCCAAGAGGTGACCCTAAGGATAAATGCTTTCTAATGCAGATGTGACAGCCTGTTCCAACATCTATCAACCATGTCACTGCAGCATGTTTACTAATTGTCATGCAGTCATCATACATGAAGATTCTAGTCACAGAAGCTTTGCTCAGCTTCCCATCTCCCACATCCCCCCAAGCTCCATAAAGTTTGAAACATTCCTCTTTCTGTTCCTACAGGAATTCTTCCTTGCATCACCAGTTAAAAGACGAATGTTGATGATTTCTCAACTCTTCACTTAAAAAGCAGGCAGCAGATAAATATAAATACAAAAGAACCAGCCTAGCCTTAAAGATTCTAAAGCCTTGCATATAGTCATGACTCAAAATCTTTTTGATTTGTTTGCCAAAATGTAACCCAAGCTATTGAATAATGTGGAAAGGTTAATTTCATCTGCCTTGGTACCCTATGTTCTAAGAGAAACCAGCCATGAAATTTTATATCACAGTAGCACAGAATCATATGGTTGGAGGGACCTTCCAAGGCCATCTAGTCCAACCTCCTGCAGTGAGCAGGGACATCCTGCACTAGATCATGTTTCTCAGAGCCTCAGCGAGCCTAGCCTTGAATGTCTCCTGGGATGGGGCTTCCACCACCTCTCTGGGCAACCTGTTCCAGTGTCTCACCACTCTCATGGGGAAGAATTTCTTCCTAATGCCTAAACTGCTTTCCTGTAGTTCCTTCAGGCACTGGGAGGTCACTGTGAGGTCTCCCCACAGCCTTTTCTTCTCCAGGCTGAACAGCCCCAGCTCTCTCAGCCTATCCTCACAAGAGAGGTGCTCCAGCCCTCACATCATTTATTTCCGTGTTTACATCCTCAAACCAATGGTTCTCAGAGATGGAATTCACTTGACAACATGCTACTTAAGACTGTGCAAAATGATTTTCCATTATGTTGAAAGCAAACTTGCAGCATATACAAATGAACAGTTCCTCTGAGAGAGCAACTAGCTCATAATGACTAATCAGAGACATCGTTCACTTCTGTACTATCAAATATGATGTAGAATAACAAGGACAAGAAGGAAGGTATCTGCTAGCAAGGACTAAGAGGTGGAGACAAATATTGGGAAAACAAGAACTATATTGCATAATTACATCTTTATTATATATAATATACACTAAAATCACTGTCAGATGCAAGACACTGAACAGAAATTAATTCTCTTGAGTTGAGAATTCATTCTCTTATGCTTCCAGCAGTCTATCTCCAGCTGCAATTCCACTTCCACTGCTTATGACAGCTTAATGCTTTATAGGATTCCTCTTGAGAACCTAGAATTGTGTTTAATTGCTCTTCCTCTGACAGCACATTCAACAGGTAATTCCCACTTGTGAATGGCTTACCTGTTACTAGAACAAGCGCTGGCTGAATGACATCAATTGTTTCAGAACAGAATTTTTCAAAGTCTGGAGCTCGCCTGGGATCCCGAAATCTACTGATGTGAATATCTGACACCTGCAAAAGGGAAGAATGAAACACTGTCCCCAAGCAGAGGGTTATTGCTGTCCAGGTTGTTCTGCAAAGCCAAGGACATGAGAATGAAAACTAAGAGTAGTCACAGTGATTTGTATCAGTATAAAGGATACAGAAGTGGATGATCAGGGGAGAAGAACAAAAGCAGAATAAGATAGGATACTGCATTCATTTCATGTCAATTAATAAATCCTCCTCAGGTAAGACAAATTATATTTGATATTCAAGAAACAGAGAGCACATAAATCATGGCCATATGATGATATCACTGGCAAACATTTAACTTTTACATTCAAATTAATCAATCTGGTTCTTGTAAAGCTTTTTGAAAAATCTAGATAAAGTAACTTGGAAGATAAAATGCCTTATCTTCTACTCATTCAATCATTTGAATATGTAGAAAACACTTCCTGAACAGAGTTTTAAAATTCTGATTAGGAAATTCCCCCTATTTGCTTATATGGGACTTTTGCCTAGGTCAGAACTGGGTACTAAAAAAAGGTAAACACTTTTAGACACAAGCTTAGATGTTGATACCCTCATGTTAGTGTGAATCAAAGAGCACAATAAAATTTCTCAACACATTAAACCTAATATATTAATTAGGTTTCAACATCTTGAGGATTCAGCATCTTATTTTGCTGCTTCTCCTGTGGATTTAAAATTTATCTCAGCAACCAAACACAGGAAAAAAAAAACCCTCAATTGTTGCTGTCTCCAGATTCTTGAGCAAAAAGTCTTAGAAAGAACCTCACTCCTGTTCTACCAATAACTGAAAGATCTGAATTTCAACCCTTTCAATAGATGGTGATTGCGAAGCCTGATTTTCTACAAAGATTCCTCCCACTTAAGATTTACAAAAGGCTTATTTCATAAGTTCTAAGAGTCACAGTGTCCTGAAATTAAGTTGCTGCCATTAATGAAAGCCATGAAATATGAAGATCTTGGGAGTGGAGTTTTTCCTATTTTTTTTTCTTTTAAAATAACCTCAAAGGATATCCCAGTAAGAGGGAGTCAGCGGGCAAAGTGAAAATACTGCAGAGCTCTTATTTAATTTCCTAAGATGTAGGTAGAAGCCCACTTGCTGCATTTCCTCTCTTTCTCCTCCCTCAGAGTAAAGTGGAAACTTAGCATCTCTCATAGCATCCTAGACAGTGATTTTGTCAAAATGGGTTGAGAGACTTAGGGGTGGGGAGAAATCACCATCCGCATTCCTCATCTTGAGAAGATGGGCTCAGGAAAGGCAGGCATTAATGTGGGAGAACTACAAGGCCTACAGCAAGCAGAAACAGAAGAAAAAAATCATAGAATCATAGAATAGTTTAGGTTGGAAGGGACCTTAAAGATCATCTAGTTCAAACCCCCCTGCCATAAACAGTGACACCTCATACTAGATCAGGTTTCTCAGTCTCTTGTCCAGCCTGGCCAACTGTAATCAACTGTAAGCTTCTCAGATATTGAACTAAGAGTCAATTAGGCACTGAGTAGGACAGAAATTTCTGCTATAAGAAAAGTGAGAGCCATTAAGATTATGGAACAAAGATTGCAATTTAATTCAATTTAAGTCCAGTGGATGGGAGGATAAACAAGGCTGGAACTTCTAGAGGTGGAATCCAGCATCCTGAGCTCTACGCCATGACCTAGGCTCTTGTCTAGGGAGTCACTAGGGAGCCTGAAGCCTGTTTCCCACAACATCAGGCACCACGCTGGATGTTGCACTTGAATAATTTCCAAGTTAGGTCAATTAAAGGGCATGTCTGAAAAAGAACACAACCACTTGAAAGCAAAGCCAAGTCTCAAATTAGCTGTGCCGTGACTTATCCCTGGAAGAACTTCACTTGGAGTCACACAACCAGAGAGAACATGGCCAGAGAGATTTGGGGCTACACTGTGTTGGTTTCTGAGATGCTGCCTGCCCGTGTTATAGTCATAGTCATCTAGGTTGGAAGGGACCTTTCAGATCATCTAGTCCAACCATCAGCCCAACTCTGACAAGCCTCATACCTGGACGGGGACTTGAACCCCTGACCCTCAGATTAGGAGTGCAATGCTCTCCCAACTGAGCTACACTTCCACACGCTGTTCTTCAGCATAGCTCTGCATCTGTATGCTGCTGTGGTCAAGTCTTCAAGACAGCAACTCAAAATAGGGGATTAATTAATTCAAGCATATCTCTCCTCTTGACATCAGCTCTGGAGAAAAGATAAGCCTCAAGTCACTTCAGGAAAAAAGTCAGAATCTCAGAATGTCAGGGATTTGAAGGGACCTCAGGAGATCATCTAGTCCAATGCTCCTGCCAGAGCAGGAACACCTAGACACAGGAACTTGTCCAGATGGGTTCTGAATGTCTCCAGAGAAGGAGACTCCACAACCTTTCTGGGCAGTCTGTTCCTGTCTTCTGTTACCTTCACTGTGAAAAAGTTTTTTCTTAAATTTCTCTGGAACCTTCTATGTTCCAGCTTGTACCCATCCCCTTGTCCTATCATTGGAGGTCACTGAGAAAATTTCTGGGAAAACAACCGGAGGGGACAAAAGGACTAATATTATGCCACTCTGCTCTTGTGAGACCCCACCTGGAGTACTACACTGAGGTCTGTAGCCTTCAGCACAAGGGCACTGACCTGTTGGAGAGGGACCAGAGGAAGGCCATGAGGATAATGAAAGGGCTGGAGCACCTCTTCTGCAAGAACAGGCTGAGACAGTTGGGATTGCTCAGCCTGGAGGAGAGAAGGCTCTGGGGAAAATTTATAATGACCAACCAGTACCTGAAGGTAGACTACAAGATGGGGAGGGGACTGGTTGCCAGGGCATGTAGCAACAGGACGAGAGGAAATGGTTTTAAACTAGAGCAGGGTAGATTTAGATGAGACACTAAGAAGAAGTTCTTAACAACGAGGGTGGTGAGGCAGGAGAACAGGTTTCCCAGAGAGGTTTTGGAGGCCCCATCCCTGGAAACATTCAAAGCCAGGCTTGATGAGACCCCGAGTGGCCTAATGTGGTGCAAGATGTCCCTGGTCACTGCACGGGTGTTGGACTAGATGACCTTTGAAGGTCCCTTCCAACTCAACTGATTCTATGATTCTGTGCTCTAAGAGCACAGCCTGCAGATAATACATTTAGGCAAAGTGTCCTTGAGTTTGAGAATAAAAGCAAAACAGTACAAACATCCTATTTGTTAGAAGGAACTGCACAGTAACCCCCACGACATCTCAGCTGACCTGCAAACGTGTAAGCAGCTGGTAGATAGACACAGAGTGCCTCAGGAGTGCTCAGGAAGGAAATGTCAGGAGAAAAGCCACAGAAGCACCCAAAAAACCCCAAATTTGCTTCCAAGACTATGCCAGGTTAACATAGATCTCGTGTTCAAAGCTGTGTATGTTTAACCTAACATCCATCCCTCTTGTACCAGCCTGGTACCCTCTGTATCACTATTTTCTCAACTAAAGCTCTGTGTAACTATTTTCTCAGCCACACAACTTTTAGGAGTTTTGGGAGGGGAAGGAGACAGGCAGAGCTGGCTTTTTTCACTGGGATATCATGTCCGTGCAGGGTATTGATGCAATGGTGTCATCATTAGGCAAGTTCTAATTACCCACCTCTACCACACACTATCCTTTCAAAGAATGACCAAATACCTGTAACTGAGGCTTTACTACCTCTGGAAGGTAAAGGGGGGAAGGTAAAGTGGGGCATTTAGTAGAAGGGACCCTTTAGCGGGTGAAGGGGCCAATAGGTGAGTGAAGGGGATGTTTAGTGGGAGAAGGGGCCAATTACTGGGAGAAGGGGAACATTCAGTGGGAGAGAGAGAGGATTACTAAGAGAAGGGGAACGTTTACTGGGAGAAGGGGGATGTATACTGGGAGAAGGGGAAAGTTTAGTGGGAGGAAGGAGACGGTGAGTGAGAGAAAGGGGACGTTTAGGGGAACCTTTACTGGGAGAAATGGATAATTAGTGGGCGAAGAGGAACGTTTAGTGGGAGAAGGGGGTCGATTACTGGGAAAAGGGGACGTTCGGTGGGAGAAGGGGAAGTTTGGTGGGAGAAGGGGGCCGTTTACTGGGAGAAGGGGAACATTAGTGTGAAAAAGGGAACGTTTAGTGGGTGAAGGGGAAAGCTTATTGGGAGAGTGGGACCGTTTGCTGAGAGAAGAGGACGATTAGTGGGTGAAGGGGAAAGCTTATTGGGAGAGTGGGACCGTTTGCTGGGAGAAGAGGACGATTAGTGGGTGAAGGAGAGCGTTTAGTGGGAGAGGGGGACGATTACTGGGAGCAACTGGGCCGCCCCCCGTTTTTCTCCCCCCCTCTCCTCCCCGGCGGTGTCAGATGGCCGGGCTGGCACCGCCACCGATCCCGGAGCGAGCAGCCGGTGGTACGGAGCGAGGGAGGCCAGAGCTCCGGCTTCACCGCCTCCCCAGCCAGTTGCTCGCTCACGTCCCGCCTCCCCCCGGCCCCGCTCACCTGCACCACCCACAGCAGGTTGGCGGCCTCCGCGCCGGGGGCCGGCTGAAGGGCCCGGTGTCGGCGGCGGACCCGGCCCGGCGGCGGGGCCCCGTCAGGCGCGTACCAGTCCAGCAGCAGAGCCACGGCGGCGGCCGTCAGCAGCCCCACGGCCAGCTTCAGCATCCTCCCACACCCCCACACCATGCGCCCGCCCCGGGCCGCCCCTTGCAGGGCTTCCGCGTCGCGGCGGCCCACCCGCCTCCTCGGGCCGCCCCTGCCGCTTCCTCGGTGGTTGGTGCCAGCCCCAGGAGGGGGTGGGAGCTCCCCGGCTCACGGCGGTTTCCTCGGGCCGCCCTCACCCGGCCGCATAGCGGCTGGGCAGCCGGGGAATGCCCCCGAGGCGTTTCAGACCCTTTTCGTGGTACAGGGAGAAACGCGCACCCGGAGGAGGCCTCGGGCCATTTGCTCGGTCAAAGGCGGTCGGGACATAACAAGGTGTAGGAAGCAATGGGTGTTTCAGCCTCTTTCCTTCCACGAGCATATCAACAGTCATAAGAGTGGTTTGGGTTGGAAAGGACCTTAAAGATCATCTAGTTCCAACCCCCCCCGCTACGAGCTCAGTGCCGCATCCAGCCTGGTCTTAAACACCTCCAGGGATTGAGGGGGCATCCACAACCTCTCTGGGCAACCTCTTCCAGTGTCTCACCACCCTCACAGCAAACAACTTTCTTCTCTCCAGTCTAAATCTGCCGGGCTGGATGAGGCATTGAGCAACCTGGTCTGGTAGGAGGTGTCCATGCCCATGGCAAGGGGGCTGGAACTACACAATCCTTAAGGTCCCTTCCAACCAAAACCATTCTATGATTCTAACTAATGCAGTTCTTTATTAATATAAACTTCTAATAGTCTTCCATTCAAGCAAAACCATATCCATAATTGAGCTAAAAGATGTGGCTACACAAGACACAGCATCCAAGGGACTGCAAGCAGCCCCCCCACTGCTAAATCCTTTTCATTACTGTTTTGGAAGCCCAGCCTGGCTTTTCTTGCTTAATTACACAGGAAGGTAGAAATCATAATTGCTACTGTTGATGCTGCAACGTCAGGAAGACTCCAGTAATCGCAGTCTCAACGCAGCTGTAGTTTAAGCAACACTGCTGCTTTGAGGCCAACCAAGCCACTGAAAAAGTATTGAGCATACAGGAGTCAAACTAGATAATTTTAATTGATTTTTTAGGCAGAATTCATTTTTCTTGTTGTCTCACACCTTAATTGGTCTCAGTTATATCTAGATAGTAATTTTAAGTGACAGAGTTCAATTCAAAACACATCTGGATGAGTTCCTGTGTAACCTGGTTGAGGTGTTCCTGCTCCAGCAGGTGGATTGGACTTGATGATCTCTTGAGGTCCCTCCCAATCCCTGATATTCTGTGATTCCGTGAATGGTAGTGTCTGGAGAAAGCTACAGGGAGGTGTAACTGCATGTTACAGTCAGATATTTCTGGAGAAAGGTACAGTCAGCTGTCACAACATCCGAGAAGAATTTTGGGAATACCTGTGGCCAGGTACACTGAAAAAAATCTATTGAAAAGTTCACCTGCAAACTTCACCCCCTCTCTACTGCTGAAAGAGGAACACGGATGAGTTGCCTGAAGGATCAAAGGAGCGAGACTAGAGTGGATGGAGCCAGTGTTCCTCAAAACAAGAGTTTAGCCATGGATGGTTGGTACATAGAATCATAGAATAGTTTGGGTTGGAAGGGACCTTAAAGATCATCCAATTCCAACCCTCCTGCCATGGGCAGGGATACCTTCCACTAGACCAGGCTGCTCAGTACCTCATCCAGCCTGCCTTAAACATCTCCAGAGAAGAGGCAACATCTCTGGGCAACCTCTTCTAGTGTCTCACCACCCTCACTGTAAAGAATTTCTTTCTTATATCTAGCCTGAATCTACCCCCTTCCAATTTACATCCATTACTTCTAGTCCTCCCGTCACCTATCCTATTAAAAAGTCCTACCTCTGCCTTTCTGTAGCCCCCTTCAGGTATTGATAAGTTACTGTGAGGTCCCCCCTGAGCCTTCTCTTCTCCAAGCTGACCTGCAAGGTCCAAAGCTTGTTCACCTTTCTATCAATACCCTAAGGGAACAGCTGCACTCTGCAGCCCATGTACCCACAGAGGAGCTTCACCCATGTCATCCCACACCGAGACCAAGGTGAGATTCGCTTGTCCTCACGCATCAAGACCAGGCTGGACATGGCACTGAGCGGCCTGATCTAGTGAGAGGTGTCCCTGCCTATGGCAGGGGGGTTGGAACTAGATGATCTTTAAGGTCCCTTCCAACCCAAACTACTTGAAACCTGCTTCGGTTTCAAGAGGTCCAGGTCGCCTCCAGCCCCTAACGATGCTCTCAGCCGCCAGGCCAAAGCAACCCTTCAACTTTAATCTCCGCTACCCCACCGTCCCCAAGCGCCGTTTATTGGCATCCCCCACAGCACACCTCCCGCCCCTGAGCGCATGCGCATAGGGCAGGCAGCGCCTGCGCGGTGCGGCGAGGGCGGGCTGCGCCGCAACGGCCCGGTGACGGCGGCGGCTCCTTTCGGGCGGTGACGGCCTGTCCGGCCGCGTCCCTCCATCTCAAAATGGCCGACGGAGGCGACAGGAGGCACGGAGTAACCGCGGCGGGAGCAGCGGGCGGACGAGTCTCTACGCAGCTGCAGGAGCGCGCCATGGTGAGGCCGCCGCAGCCCGGCGCGGTTCCCTTTGCCCCCGCTCGGGGGCAGCCTGTGCCCTGCCCGCCCCGCCGCTCGCTCCCGCTTTGCTTCGCTGGAGTCGCCGGTCCCCTCCCGCCGGGGCGGTGCCGCGGGGATCGTGTCCTACCTGGAGGGGCCGCCGTGTTGAGGGGCGGGACGTGCCATTGTTCGCCCCTTTCTTGCCGGCGGCGGCACCGGCACCTGCGGGGCTGGAGGTTGGGATTGAAGGCAGGGGGCCCGTCCCGCTCGCTGCCTTCTCTCTGCGCAGCCGGTGGCCTCGACCCCGGGCGGGCCAGCTTTGCCCTGGGCCCGGCGAGGCGCTGTCAGCCGGCCCTGAGGGACGAGGCTTCTCCTGAGCTCTCCACAGCCTCTGCCGCCCCCGCTCTCATTCCCTCCTCTTCATTTGTCCTCTCTGTAATTAAGTGAGACCAAACTTTAGAAAGCTGCAAAGGCTGTCCCACCTCTT
>VZTY01029767.1:27833-54183 GCA_013400935.1 Turnix velox | reverse complement strand
TTCTGTGATTCTATGATTTTATTTCTGATGTACCTGTTATCCAGTACTCTCTCCTGAATTCTGGAATAATTTTTAACATGTTTTCAAATTATTTCTCTGTGCCTCCAGGGACATTACTTTCCTGGGGATTTCAGATCTATATATTTCCAGCATTCTGATGCACCTACCATTTTCACAGTAACACAGTTCTGCATCTATGTTTCAGTATCACAAGAAAGTAACGTTGCTTATATAGGCTCAATTAAAGAGTGGAGAAAAGATCACCATGTAATTTCAGGAGATTGTTTGCCATTCACATCTCCTATTACTCTTGAAGACCACAGAGTAGATAACGTACCGTTTGATACTGTATTAATATATTCTATGAAAAACATTAACTAATGCTACAATTACTGCTGAAATAACCACAGTGGTGTGGGCTGTGCTGACATAATAATAATAGTAAAGTCTAAGGGATGTAAGTGTTACTGTACACACTTCAGTAAAGACTAATTGCTAAAACTGAGACAATGGCATTGGAATCAGAAATTTATCTATGGGAAGGAATTACTAACCACGAAATTATGACTTAACTAAAGATATATTAAAAAATGTCATTTTGCTGTTACAAGGAAAGTCACAGCAGCTAACAAAAGTGATTCCCTGGCAAGTGATTTTATGTCAGCAAACTATTGAAGAATCATAGGGTTGGATGGGACTTTCAAAGGCCATCTAGTGCAACCTCCCTGCAGTGAGCAGGGACACCCTCAGAGTCACAGCAAGAAAATCCATGTAAAGAAATCTCTCAGCAATCTGATGGAAGAGTCCATTAGAGAAATCAAAACAAATTTCAAGGTGGAACGTGTGGAATTTGAGGAGCATTACAACTATAACCTTGAAAGTTACTAGGAAGACCAAATAACCCATTTCTCTAAACTTTTTGGAAACCTAAACAATTCAGTTTTACAGAACACTTGCAGGGTGAATAGTATGAATAATTTATACCAGGGAAAATGAAATAGGTATTTAGAAACATAAAATATTTTTTACATTTTTCAATGCAATTTTTAATGAGAAGAAAGGGAAAGAAGTAATAGTTACTGTAAGCAAGATGTGGAGGGTTGCTATACCATGAAAGGGAATCACATAAATATGACATCCATAAGATGAAAGAAACTAGATGATGTAAAGAAATTGGGTCTGGTAACACAAGGCAGAATCTTTTTCCATCAAGTTGGAATTTGAATTCACATTTGTACTTGAGAACCACCACACAAGTTGATGGCTCCCAGTGGACATGCATGTACCAGTAACATCATAGAATCATGTCTGCAACAAGGCAAGATAAACTGAGTTTTAGAATTCAAATTCACAAGGTTTCTGATGCTTCATTGTCAGGTTTGACCCCACCTATGAAACAATGAAGGAGATAAATGAAGACAGAGTTAACTAAGCTGACTCTGTATATTTATTTTTGCCCTTTAAAGGGCACCTAGCCATGAGAAAGGGCTGACCTAACAGCAATTTTAAGCAGTAAAACAAAATCATCCAGGACAAGAAGAAAATCTTTTCAGGCTGACTGAATGAAAAGCTTCATGGGGTTAAGATGCAAATGGAGAATCTATGCCAGGCTGTGTGGATTTACAAGTGGAATGTAGTCTTTCTCCCACTACTCTCATGCTTGCATCTCCTCCCCATCAGGATCCCTTCAAAAAGTTTCTGTGCTCCTGGTCTATTCGAAGAACAGCTGGATCCAAACCTGGCTGACATGTTGAATGATTTCTGTATATGCCCATATAAAAAATAGAACAAAACACCCACACAAATCCAGATGCAAATGGCTTAAAAAAAACTTATCCAGGGAAGATATGAATTTGATGACTCTGTGGGATAGCAGAGATCTTACTTATCCAGCAGCAATACAAAATAAATGTACAGATATTGGCATGGAAACAAAAATTTCAGGGGTAAAACTAAACACAAAAATCCAGGAAGGAGAATTAAAGAAAAAAAAAAAAAGAACAAATGAAAATATGTTCCAGGCTTAACATGGATAGTATCATCTGAATATTCTTAATGCAATGATGATCACTGCATTCAGCACTGGGAACCAGGTCAGGGCAAAGAATAAAAGAAAATCATATTAATCACAATCTCCAAAGGCAGGCCATAAAAGTCATATCACACACACTGAAAAATAATTCATTAAACTATATCCCAGCTGGAAGTAGGGAAAAACAAACAGAATAAAAAGACACTAAGCAGCAGGGAGAAATAAACTTTATGGAACTGTCAAAGCATGAACAATAGGGGAAAAAAAAAAGAAAGGAGCAATAAACGTGTCTGGTTTATTGGTAAAATAGCCACGTTAGGACAGAAAGGAGAATTAAATTTCAAGCAAAACCTGAGATACTGAGATAATGCCAAGCTTAAAGTATCAAAATTATCCTATTGCAGTTCATGACATTCAGTACTTGCAAATTGTGGTTTGGCAGACCCACACAATGAGAGCAACATCACTAAATGCTAATCATTCACGGAGCATCAGGCACTTCTCTTCAGAGTTATGTCTACAAGATGAACTGAAAGCAAAAACATCCACATTTTGGGATCGATTATTAAAGCCAAAATATATAGAATAGCCCCTACATGGGAAAGAAAGAGCTGTTTCTCTGCTAGCTTGTATCCAGGTTTGATTTAGTGATGAAAAGTAGTCCTTTGCATAAACATTTCCAAGAGCCCTTTTGTAACATTACATACCTTTTTTTTTTTCCCCTTTTGAGGAACAGATGGGAGAAGGAAACACTATGGTAATGCATTCCATTGTATAATAGCATTAAAAATAAGGAGGAATCCCACACAATGTATTCTATTCAAAGAAATTAATACTAGCTGGTTTGAGTCTTTGCTAGTCAAGTTAAAAAACAAATTGCCCTTCAGTTTCAGCTTCAGTTTTTCTGTATCCTAAAAGCTTAATTTACAATGGTGTTTGGCAGTCACAGCTTATACTTCCTCTGGAGATGTGTTTTCTCAGAACAGCTGAAAATGGGACCCAAAGGAGTTAGGCAAAAAGGGACCCAAAGCTACTAGCAACTTTGGAACATTACAGCCCTGTTATCTATGATCTTCAAAGATGATTAAGGGATTGGAGCATCTCCCTTATGAGGAATGGCTGAGGGAGCTGGGACTCTTTAGCTTGGAAGAGACTGATGGGTGACCTCAGTCACGTTTATTAATATGGAAAAGGTGAGTGTCAGGAGGATGGAGTCAGGCTCTTCTCAGTGACCTCCAATGATAGGACAAGGGGCAAAGGGTGCAAACTGGGACACAGGAGGTTTCCCCAGGAATCTGAAAAATAGTTTTTTCACAGTAATGTTGACAGAACACCAGAAGAGCCTGTCCAGAGAGGGCGTGAAATCTCCTTCTCTGGAGACATTCAAAACCCATCTGGATGCCTTTTGTGTGACCTGATCTAGGTGTTCCTGCTCTGGCAGGGGGATTGGACTAGATGATATTATGTCCTGGTTTGAGGTAAAATAGGGTTAATTTTCTAGTTTGTAACTTCACTTTTCAGCTAGGCATCTTCTGTCTGACTAAACTCTGAAATTAAGTGCACACTGTTCAGACACTGTTCACTCCCAGACTGATAAGACCAGGGNTCAGCCCTTCTCGCCGTTCTTCTTCCCCCCTTCGCTCCTCGGACTGCTCTCTTTGGCCCAAGGGAAGGACTCTGCCTTTGATCCTGATCTGAGCACTCCTGAATCCAGATCCAGCATCCAGCTCCTGACTGAACTTGGCCCCAGCCGGGGATTCTTCCTGCATCTGCTGGGGACGTGATCATCATCCCGGGAGCTTGATCCGGTTTTGTAAATATTGTATACCTTTTTATCTTTTCCTTTTAATTTTATCTATTATTTCATTGTCTATTAAAGTAGTTTGGAATTCTTCTAAACTCACAAATCTCCTCATTCCTTCCTCTCCTCTCTTCAGAGAGAGGAGGGGGGGCCATCTGTCGCTGGGGAGGGGTCCTGAGCCCAAACTAGCACATATTATGATGTCCCTTCCAATCCCTGTGATTCTGCTGCCACAGAAGGTCTTTATCAGCAGAGATGGCAGTAGGTTCATAAGTATATACATGTAAGCAATGTACAACCTTTGGGGCATTGTAAATGAAGATGACATCCCTCTTTCTATTTGATCTTCAATTAATTGAAATCAGTTTTGTGTTTTACATAGACTGGATATCACAGAAGGAGGATGGATTTGTTTTCAGACAAGGCAGAGGGACTGTAGGTTCCCAGCTTCCAGTAAAAAAACAGAGGAAGCTGAGGTCTCTGCTTCAGATTCTTTAATGTCACCCTTCGAAAGTATTAAATCAATTATGCCTGAACATAATTCATCCACCAGTCACTGACGTATGACAAAACAGACCTTAAACTATGAGTTATTGACTTTACTGAATGAAAGCATGCTTTTTCAATTAAAAAAATGCTGTATATCCCGGATATGGTTTTATGAAAGCTCAGTAAGGATCCGTGGTAAATGGTCTCACAGAAGACATTAAGCATTTGCAAGTGCCAAATTCCTGGCTGGCAATTCCTTCTTTCCATCTTTTTCCCCCTTTTGACACTCTGACTCCCTAATCCATGTTATGGGCTAAAGACCTGCAAATTATATCTTTATAAAGCAAAACAGTTTTGCAGCTAGGGGAGTGAATAAAATTATATTTGACACATCAAAATTTCTTCCCTCCACCCTCCTTTTTATAACTGAAAAAGAGTCAAACTAATTTAAACTAAATCTGATTTAAAAATCCTGCTGAGCTGAGACTTTTAAATACCAAGTTTCAGCCTGCAGTGAATTTTTATGGCTATGTTATAAACACCTGAAAAACAGCAGGTGCCACAGTAATATACAGTTCATGTTTTTATATGATTTCCTTAGTTTCAAAAGCAGAGTCTAGTCAAACTGAGCTTTTTTTTTTTTTTCTCCCCCTAATTTTAACTTGCTGTGGATATTACAGTTCCAACTAAATGCCTACAAGTCAAAAGTACCTTGGAATGAACATGTATGTATGTATTTTATAGCTTATAAAATTACCCAATGGATACATTTACAATTTGGCTAAGATAAGAAAACCCTTCTGTTACAAAGTCTATGAAGGGTGGTCAGAAAATGAAAGCCCTGCCAGAGGAAGATGCTTAAACATCTCCCAGTGGTGTGTGTGGGGCTTTAATGCACTGTTAGAACACTCAGTTCCATAGTAATTTCAAGATACACTCAAGCTCGGGTTTTTTTTAAAAAAAAAGTAAATATTATTCCAAAAAGTGGAAAAAAAACCAAAAAACCAAAACAACACAATTTGTATTCCTTAGCCAAACATATGTGTTTTTAATCCTGCAGGTTTTAGACTTTAACTATTTGGAAGTGCTCAAAAAAACAAAGCCAAATCATCTAAATGTGAGGATACAAAGTGGATTTGACAAATTGCATTGAGCTCTTGCTATCTGGACAGTTTTACTGTCCTCCTACCTAGTGCACTTGAGGAGCAAAATAAACAAATATTAATAAAAAAGTTAATAATGCTGAACAACAATTCTGATCTATGAATCACTGCTTTTAGAGGAAAGCACTTACAAACTTAACTTGCCCTTTGGCTGCTTACATGCACACACTTGCTGCAAAACAATAGTTCCACTTTAAATGAATCATGCTATTCACTAGGTGTAAAAGTTCACATCTAGAGTGTTCCTAAGAGACTTCTGATAATACACAAGTCTATACTCTTCTTTATTTCAGAGTAACTTCTGCACTCCTGTCTATATTCTGCTGCAGCTCTAATGTTCCATCGTGTACTTAGTTCTGGTGTATTTTCCTTGTTGAATTGAGAAATTCTATGACTGGATCTCAAACAACTAAATGACTACACTGAAATTAAAAACCACGTTGATATCAAGGTTTGTTTTAAAAAAAAAAAAAGTTTGCACGTAGTCTTTCTCTTCACAACTTCCAGTTACAGATGCAGACAGTTGAGATCCAAATGATTACTACTGCAAATGTTGAACATTTGCATGAAAATTTGCACATGTAAATGAACTAACTTTGCATTCCATTAGTTGTATACATTGGTGTCAGTTGTCATCTTTGGGTTTTAGTCAAGCAAAGCTTGGAAGTACAAGCTTTTCTTGAAACAGAGAAGGCTTTAGATGGAACCACCTACAAATTTACAACTTAAACATGTGTTTCAGTGTCTCCCACATTAGTAGCAGTAAAAAGCCAATCATGGGAGCCCTCACAGTAGGTTATCAGTACCTGAAGGGGGCTACAGAAAGGCAGGGATAGGACTTTTTAATAGTATATGTGATGGCAGCACTGGACGCAAATTGGAAGAGGGGAGATTAAGGCTGGATAGAAGAAAGAAATTCTTTACAGTGAGAGTGGTCAGATACTGCAACAGGTTGATCAGAGAGGTTGTGGATGCCCCCACCCTGGGGGTGTTTAAGGCCAGGCTGGACAAAGCCTACTGGGAGGTGTTACTGCCCATTGCAGGGGGGTTGAAACTAGATGATCTTTAAGACCCCTTCCAACTCAAACTATTCTATGATTCAAATCAACATGGCATTAATCAAGGATTATCATCATGATTCAGGCAAACCCAGCTAGTTCAAATGATAAACATGTGAGGATCAGTAGCCTACATAAAATGGGGTGATTTATAAAGTCTGTCCTATTATCTTTCTCTCCCCAAGTTTTTCTTTGATGTATCATGGGAAGGCTGAAGAGGTAGGGTCATTGCCACTGGGGATTTTGAGGAAAAAATAGCCCATTGGCTTTATTCAGAGGCTGAAGATTAGGGTAGAGCAGGAGAATCTGCTGGCTTAAACATTATTGCATGTTCATTTAAAATTTGAAATTTCCTTTTCATTAATTCTATTTGCTTCAAGAACACGTCTAAGTTACGAGATGCAGATATTGATCTTAGACACCCATATCCAGGGAAAAATAAACACAAAATACTAAATCTTCTAGGAACAAGATCACTATTTGAAGGGACACAAAGGTGCTTCAGAGTATAATAAAACCATTAGCATATGCAGTAACAGGGTTTTGGACAAATGGTAAATTTTAAGCACTATAATTTTTCACCTCAAATGCATCGTTAGTGTGAATTGTTCAGTTCTCACAAAGCTTAAGTGTTCCTTTTTGGTGCTTAAACATGTGTTTGTTTAGCTTTAGCTTACTTCTCTTGAAAATGAGTTAGCTATAAGGTACTGCACAGTAACAAAGCACAAGCAAAAAATTTTGCTAAACAGGAGTAGATTAAGCACTCAATACTTTGCTGAATTTGGACCCTATAAGTATGTCCAGCTATGGCAGTGAGGGGGGTGGTACAGCAAATCCAAATTTAGCAGCTTTGCCCATATGCTGCAGCCACAAAACAGGAGGCATTACACTGGTGCTAAACTCCCTCTACAGAGTCACCTCTATTGACAAATCTTTCAAAGGCCTAACTTAAAACCCTCAGATTTTACTCAGGAATGTCCCTGTTTTACTCCAGCCAGAATGAGGTTTGTAGAAAAGCCATTAATCCTTTGAGCAGCCCTTAGCTCATCCAGCAAAAAGGTGATTGTGCACCCATTGCCTCAGTTAATTAAAATCTAAGGTGTTCTGCTGATATTAAGAACTATCAGTATATGTTAAACACCAACCTAAACATATTTCACCTACAACATAGCTACTTCATTTTGCTGACAATTAATAAAATGAGCTTCTCAGTTTTCTTTTCTTTGCTAGAGAAAAAGTTCAGTTTAATTCCCTGTTTCTGTCTCACTTGCTGTGTTGCAGAATCATGTATTTATGTGCAAAATTAAAGAACAGAGTGCTAGCCTGGACATAAGGACCCCTTTTGTTTGTTAAAGTTGCTAGTGGGAAGCCTCCAAAAAACTTTTTCACCTCTATGTGCCTCAGTTTCCACATCTTCAACATAGACAATTTGCCTGTTTGGCCTCATATTGATAGCTTTTGATTTGACCTGAATTAATATCTTATCTCAGGCTGGTGAGTTAAAAAATAATATGTTTTCAACAACTGAGTTATGTAACTGGAAGAGATAAAGGATAGTTCTGGAGAGCAAAAGGTTTAGAATTTTTTTACAATGTTTCTAGTTTATATTTGAACAGTAGTTGTAGTTTTTTTCAAGTCTCTTATCTTTGGATTGTGTTCCTAACAAACACGAAACCAATTTTTTTCTAACAAAAATTGCCTGATCTATTTCTACTTCCTACTTCTGCAGTCATAGCAAGGAGGAATTAATTTAAAAAGCCAAAGCAATTAGGACTACAAAATACCCAAGTATTTAAAACCTACTTGATAAAAACACCAAACCAAAATAAAAGGCAGAGACCACACTGAAAACATGGCCTACATGTCAAAAAGCATATCTTGATAAATTATTACTTATGTTTAATATTCCCAATTAGGAATAATCATTCAATAATACTTTTCCATACACCCATAGAGAACTCATAGCTCAGAATGGGCTCAGCTCAGACAGCTCACAACAGAGTAAATGTGAATGAGAAAGCAGGCTCTGACAATTCTGCTTAGACTAATCTCTAAATGCTAAGACTAATCTCTAACCAATAAAAATTACATGTGCCATGCTAAAGTACATAAACCCCAAAACAGAAATAAAGGACAGCTTTCTATAAAATGATAAACTATTTTCTCCTCTTTCCCCTCTAGTGACTTATACAGTTGCTGCAAAGCAGATGGTGTTATTACACCTTGCATTCTTACAGTGGTTTTTATCGTGAATTTCATAGATAACTACAAAACTAATTGTGCATAATTCATGCATTTCACACATGAATGGAGTATGGTACAGAGAAAGGCCTAAATTTACCATATCTGGGGTTAGACAAGGTCTTGCCAAAAGACAGCAGTAGTGTCAAGATCAGAACTCTTCTGTTCCTGGCTCCTGTGCTCATCCTTTGTCAACACTCTCACCCTATGTTGCTGTCTAGTGATATCCAGCAAAATCCTAGAACAGCTAAAGACAGCCATTTGAGTCCAAGACCCACCCCAAGCCTTTATATTAAATAATCATATTATGCTGTTTTTATTTAAAAAGAAAAACCAAAACCAAGGGTCAGCTCTTGTTTCACTAGACCAGCACTGGATAAGTAGGAAAGACCTGGGTGTGTGGCTCAGTTGGGAGAGCATCAGACTCCCAGTCTGAGGGTCAAGGATTATTTAAATCCCCTTCATACCCTGTCCAGGTATAAAGCTTGTCAAAGTTGGGCTGATGGTTAGATCCGAAAGGTCCCTTCCAACCTAGATGATTATGACCTCATGTGAATAACCTGCTTCACAGTAGAGAAGGAATAAATGGGTCTGTTTCTTAACTAATATATTAATTGATATTTATCCAATACATATTGAATAGTTAAACTTTACCATGCTTATTTCACATTAGAATTGAATTAAAACAATTAATTTAGATGACGCAAATCAACACAAGTATAAGATGTAAAGTGGAAAACTGACTTAAGGGCAAGTATAACATAAAGTGCCAAAGAACAGAGTAATTTGAAATGATGCTTCTTTGAGGTCAGTATGTGTCCAGTCTCTGCACTTGCTAACAGAAACATCACAGTCTTAGAAACTAATTCAAAAGATTTGTCTGATTGGTTTATTTCTTTCTCTCACTACTCAAATAATTAATTTGAAGTAGAAAAAAAAAGTGAACTGTGTAACCTATCGAAGAAGAGACTGGGGACTAGCAAGTGATTTAGGTGACTAAGCTGCTTGAAAATCCTTCATCTGTTGCTTTTTATGTCTGATTTATTCTCAGTTGCTTCAATGAAAATGGTCTAAAAGTCATGCCAGTTTTAATAAATCTATATTAATTAGAACTGACACAGCATTAAGATTTTATAACACATTTACAGCAGTATATGCTTCTGGAAACCTGACAAATTTTCTGTCATGAAGTGACGGTTCTCCAAAATTATTTTAAATGAAACAAGCAAATTCATAGAAACTTGGCAGTCAAGAAAGTGCCCCAAAGTGCAATGTAGCAGTGCTCATGAGTGGAAAAGAGAGAAAAAAAGAAACATAATTAATATGCTCAATAGTAATAAATTCCACTTCTGATCATTTTGATGTTTGCATTCTATAGACCTTATAAGTCAGTCCTTTCAGTGTTTGTCAGCAAAAAGCAAATGTTAAGATTTTCACTCTTGACAACCAAATTCTGACAGCTACTGAGGTGGATGCACTACAAACCAATGCTGTTTCAGAGTCAGTTCTTCAAGTCTCATTAAGACTGCTGTGAAATATTACATTTGCCATACTCAATACCTCTGTGATTGAAGTATCTCTGTTCTGAATACACATATACATTATGTCATTTATGTTTAAGGAGATGAGGGTCCTTGAACCAATCCATTGTCTAAAGCCCTGCTGCTGCCTCTTCCCTAGTTAATTTTGGAGATATCACCAATAGAACTCAACAATTTCTAGTAACTTCAGTCTGCTAATGTATGAGAGGCAACAAATACTGTTGCCTTCTTGTGACTCATAGTAGTTTATCAATACCTGAAGGGGACCTACAGAAAGGCTGGGGTAGGACTTTTTAATATATGATGGCAGGACTAGGAGTAACAGATGTAAATTGGAAGAGATTTAGGCTGGATATAAGAAAGTATTTATGGTGAAGGTGGTGAGATACAGGAACAGGTTTCCCAGAGAGGTTGTGGATGCCCCCTCCCTGAAGGTGTTTAAGGCCAGGCTGGATGAAGCATTGAGCAACCTGATCTAGTGAGATGTGTCCCTGCCTAGATGATCTTTAAGATCCCTTCCAACCCAAACTATTCTATGATTCTGTGACTATTCCATAATCTATTTTGTCTTTATTCTTTTTATGTCTATAAACAATTCCACATTCATCTTCACATCATTCAATGTGCTTATGTAGCTACAATAGTCTGAGAATAAAAGGGAAAAACGTTTGTAGGAAGATGATACAGCACCTGAAAGCATGCTACCTTTTTCTCCCTGGCCTTATCAGCTGTTGTAAAACACAGCTATTACAATGGCCTTTCCTAGCCAAGGCAGTCTGCAAAATCTTTCAGTGACTCTTCTACTTCTTTTTAACTTTGCCCATTTGTGGTGGCGTCTGATTTAAGATTGAATTAATGCAGATTGCCTGAGGGCTTGTACAGTATTCATTTTGCATGCATTTCTAAGTCCTCTGTGAACTTCATGAGTTTGTGTTACAGCTACTATGACAATTACTTCTTTGAGAGCACGAAAATTTTCTCCCCAATCTGTCTTTTCCTCCTTTCTTCTTTTTAGAGAGTTTGCAACACGTAAGTGGCAAGAAAGAAGAATGCAAAAAGGCAAGTTACAGTGTGACAACTTGTACATGAGGAAAGATCTCCTTCAGATGTGATAGAAGGGATGCTGTTATAGATGGTGCCCAACTCAACCTGTTATCTTGGCATCTAAGCCCTAATGGAACAGGTTGACCAACTAGTGAGCAGGCACAATGCCATCCAAGCATATGGGCATGAGCACAGGCAGCCAAGTGACCATGTAGAAGAATCAGATGTGTTTGCTGAGGGCAAGAGTCCCAGTCTGAAACATCCAAACAGCTGTCTGTATCCTAAAGTTTACATGCCTGTGGCTAAGGGGATGTGACACAGCTAATCCAGATTTTGGCTAGATTAATTTTAAAATATGAAAATCAGCTTTCCTGGCACAAAAGGCATTTTGGGTCCTAAGCTGTGTACCAATCTCTAAAAGAAAAATATTGCAGGTGAATCCCCAGTGGAAGTTTTGGAATTAAACTGTGCTGCGATATATCCAATGCTCTTCCACTTCTTTACCTGCACATGGCATTAAGGGAATACAGGTTTTCTTTTCAGGTAGGTAAAGTATTTGTTTCTCATCCTCAAATGTTACCATCCAAAAAAGTCTTTTAAAACTGCAATTCCATATTAACAAGAGGAGCAATTTCTTTCTTGGAGCTAAAGCAGTACAAAAATCCAACTTATAGGCCAATTTTCTCATCAGGCTCTGGAAAAACTCATTCTACAAATTAGACAAAAGAAATCATTTTGGTTTACAAACTCTTTAACAATCAATAAAATGTTTTAACATAAATATAAGTGAAATGCACAGTGTTACTGAACTGATCTTAGGAAACACTGCATATTGGAAAAGTCTTCATATTTTAATACTGTTTTGCAATACTCACAGATTATAGATGTACAAATAGATTTTTTTTTCTTTATAAAAAAGAGCAACATATTAAAAAATACCTTATGTTTGTTGTTGATAGCAATCAGTAAAATGTACAAAAGTTATAAAATAATTTGGTTTCATGAATCTCATTATCAAAACTAAATCAACTATTAAGTGCAGGTTTGTTAAAGGTAACTTCTCTCACTGGAATGAGAAGGTTACAAGGATCCAGATATAATATTTCAAGATTCAGGAGTGAAGTTGAAGCAAAGCAAAGGTATGTAGAGTCATATAATGCTAAGAGTTGGTTTCTTTTTTAAAAAAATTTCATCCTAAACCTCAGACAAGTCCTGTGCCAAGAGGAAAAGAACATGCAGTTTTCATTATAGAAAGAAGTGATTTTATGTGCATCCTCTTTCAAGACTCTGCTTGCCTGAAATTGAAGGAGTTACAGGTTTAAATAGCTTTCATGTTCCACTAGGAAGCAGAAACACAGAAACACAACGCTAGATAGACCTAAGGTTGGCCTGTGATAAAGCTGGAAAATTATCAATATGATGTAGAAAAGTTAAAAGTAAGATCTCAGTGGGGTTATTACACAGACTTGAATTTGAATGATTATCATACGGGACAAAAAAACCTCTTCCAAAACTCTTCCAGCACAGAGACAGACATTTTACCATCACATCATTCTGAGGAACTGGTAGTATTATAGATTCTTACAGTGGTCTGTTAAGTCATTTATATGAAAAAAAGATTTCTTGTTCTCTTGCCAATTGCCATTTTAAAGTACATATTCTGCAGAACACTTCAGTCTTTCTGAAGAAAATACAACTGATTTCACCTTCTGCAGTGAGTAAATTCTCTATTATCTCCTAGATGCACAATTTAAGTGACAAAACAAAGGCAAAGTTAAATTTTCTCCAGACTTTAGACACGGAATGTAACAGCAAATTTCTTCAAGATCCAAATTTATCAGCATAGGTTGAAGCACCTGAAGTTTGGATTAAAGAACCAAAATTCCCCAAGACTGAACTGAGTACCTAGTATCCAACTGTTCTGATGATTCATCTTTAAGAGGTGAGACAGAATGGTGCAGAGCAGAAAGATTGTGCAATTCAGATTGATAGCATTTATAGAAAACTCAACTGCTTGTGATTCTTGGAAGAACTGTAATAATATTTTAGTGTAGGCTAAAACTGTAAATTTCACATTATGCTAAAACTTGACATCAAAGGTGGTTCAGATATATGGTTTCAGTAAAGAATCATCCCTTCTAAACGTGCCTCCAATTGCAAGGGCAAGTGAAAAACCATAAGAATTTATGCACAAAGCCATAGGAATAATTTTCTTACTTCAGTTTCAAAGTGTTGCAACTCATTATAATACAAAAATCAAAAGTTATTCCAATTCAGACAAAAAAAGAGTCTTACTTCTCTCTTGGGAGCTTCTTAACTCAGGCTATTAACTATTCTGAGTTCTGGTAGTATCTACTTCTGCTTACTCTATAGGGTGATGTATAAATAACTGAACACAGAGAGCAAGGATTTCCATTTCCAGACAGGATGCCTTCATTCCCAAGCTAAAAAACCCCAATTCTCATCCCTTTTCAGCATCTCAGTGACTCTGAAACCATTTCATACACCACAGTATCTCCAAGGATTCGAAGTGGAAGCCCCTTTATGTGCAAGTGAGAGGAGCAGAAACTCACTGGCTTTTTGGGGGTATTAAACCTTTTCAGGAGACTTAGGGAAAAAAATTCTTAGAACGATCCTCTCAGTTTTTTTCTGATCCATATTACTTATAACATACAGAATTCTGCAAGAAAATTGGGCACAAAATAACAATGTTATAAAATCCCTTACAAGTTTCTGCAAATGCACTGTGGAAGATTTCACCAGACACTGAGTATCAGCAACAGTTACATGGAAGGACTGAAGAGTAGTTAGATTTTTTAAATTGCTCTTTAATTAGCAAGACTAGCAGTTTCTCTCATTAACTGATATAAAAATGGAAATAAGTACTGGAGAACAGCAAATCCCAAACAGACATATTGAATGTTTTTCACTGAAGATAGCTCTTGTTACACTGCTTACAAAAATCACGTATTTAAACACATGGATTTGAATCTGTTCAGAAGTTCTGCAGTCCTCTTTTCTTGTGTACAGTTTCACCAATTATTTTCACACAATAAATAATGTATACATGGAGTCCTTCGTGTTTTACACCACACTTCGTAGGGTAAGAGCCAGTCATAAGTCTATGCAGCTCAAACTGTGAAGCAAGCTTCCCCTGGGAGTCTCCAATCCCTTCCAAGGGAGGCATAAACAAGTTCAGTGAAAATAGAGCATGGACAGATTTTTCCATCTTTTTCA
Organism: Turnix velox; assembly: GCA_013400935.1. Taxonomy (NCBI): domain Eukaryota; kingdom Metazoa; phylum Chordata; class Aves; order Charadriiformes; family Turnicidae; genus Turnix; species Turnix velox. The sequence goes on along the minus strand of VZTY01029767.1, from coordinate 39,577 downwards.
CTCAGGACTGGGCAAATTTGAAACTACCTGAATTAAACAGTGAGTATTAGAGATTAAGTGTTCCCTGTTTTGGTGAGTTCCAAGTGAAAATGAACCACAAAACTAAATAAATCAGCTAGCTTCTTCTGGTGTCTACAGTGAAACCCTAGAGTAATAGGAAAAGAAATGGTTCTGAGGTGAATTTTAGGAAGATGACACAAAAAAGGCAAGAGGAAGAGGCAAAGATAAGCTAAATAATCATATAACAGTTTGGGACAGATGAGACCTTAAAGATCATGTAATTCCAGCTCTCCTGCTATGGGCAGGGGCATCTCCCACAAGACCAGCTTGCTAAAAGCCCCATGGAATAATGAAGGACAAATCTGGAGGAGAGAGGTGTCAGGAGGGAGGGAGGTGGATGTGGGAGAGGAAGGTGGTGGGTGGGAGGAAGGTGGTGGTGGGGGGAAAGGATCTGCATCACTGTGTGCTATTGCTTTTAAGTGGGTGAGGAATTTTAGATTGAAGTCAGGGGGCAAAGGCCACCGAGGAGAAGGAAGAGTCGAATTTCTAATAAAAAAAAAAAGACCAAGCCATAGTCTTCAGACTTACAGATGTTTTGGCATGAACCAGTATACCATAAAACCTCAAATTATTGGAAGTAGTTTCCCACAAATACCATGAGATCTGCAGGTGTGCAGATCCTGGAAAACAAAAATAAATCACACCTTATAATCCTGTCAGGTATTTCCCTCTTCCCTTCCTTCCTCACACCAAGGTGGAAGGACTTAGTAGAGGAAAGAAAGTGATCATTTAAAGCTTTTCTTGTTAAGACCTCCAGAAATCTATTTTCTACCTATATTCCTCATTCACTGTCATAAATTCCTTCAATAGAAACTAATTTCTCTTTTCTTCCTCCAACAGTGCCCTCACTCCCATTCCCCACAGGCTTGCTTCTCCTTTCCAGAGCATGCTATTCATGGTGTGAATTTGCAACCAGGGCTGGAAGCATTAACCATTAGTCTCTGACTTAGCACTGGCCAGGACAGCCGTCTGCATGGCACCACGCTCTCAGCCAAGCAACCTTCTGCATCCCTCTTTCTGCTCCTTCCGGTACCTGACTGGATAACTTCCTTTTCATAGAATCACATGGGCTGGAAGGGACTTTGAAGATCATCTAGTTCCAAACCCCTGCCATAGGCAAGGACACCTCCCACTAGATGAGGTGTCATAAAGAATTTCTTCCTTATCTCCTGTCAGAATCTCCCCTCTTCCAATTTTAATCCATTCCTCCTATTCCTGCCATCACATAACCAGTTAAAAAGTCCTCCCCCAGCCTTTCTCTAGCCCCCATCAGGTATTGAGAAGCTACTTCGAGGTGCCCCCGGAGCCTTCTCTTCTCCAGACTGAACAACCCCAACTCCTTCAGCCTGTCCTCAAAGGGCTCCAGCCCTTTGATCATCTTTGTGGCCCTCCTCTGGAGCCACTCAAACAACTCAATGTCCTTCTTTTGTTTTCAGATGAACACGAACCAAAATTTTACATGGGATTAACTCCCTGAATTTCTTCTCCAGCACATAACTCTTTAAGTCCATCAATTCACCAAATCACAGAGTTGGAATGGACCTTCAAAGGCCATCTAGTCCAGCTCCCCCTCCCTGCAGTGAGCAGGGACATCCTACACTAGATCAGGTATCTCAGAGCCTCACTAGGCCTGGCTTTGAATGTCTCCAGATGGGGGGCCTCCACCACATCTCTGGGCAACCTATTCCAGTGTCTCACCAGCCTCATGATGGAGAATTTCTAGTTTCAAACCATTGCCCCTCATCCTAGTGCTCCATGTCCTGGCAAACAATTTCTCCCCAGAGGTCCCTTCCAACTCCTATCGTTCTGTGATTTGTCTGTCATCTCACGTGGGTGCATATTTCAGTCCTTGCTCAGTACATAGCTGTACTCATTCCTAAGATCCTCGTAATCAGATGAAAAGATATTTTCAAGCATGTAAATTATTAAACCTGTCTCAGACTACTGATTATGTAAGAAACAGATCAGACTGCTCTGTGCCTCATCTTGTGGCATCTTAGGAATGCATAAGTATTCTTATAATGGGATTGACCCATCTTGGGAAAGAATCTCTACTTGCTCTTCGGTACATCTCTTGAAGTCTGCAAGTCCAAATCTTGGGGCAATGATAAGAGCAGCAAATTTGCACAGAGAAGTGAGTCTTCTGACATGCAGCTAATGTGTCAGCTTCTACATACTTGATTTTCAGTGCTGGGGTTTTTGCCTTTTTTTTATTTTTAATTTTTTTAATCCCCAAGATAGCAAAGACTCTGTTCTTTGAGGGCTAATTCTTACATGGGTTTCGGTTACTATAGTATGTGATCATCAAAACATAAGAAACCTGAGAGGAAATTAATAGTTTACTGATACATTGACATTTCAGATGGTGGGATTAAGCACACTAGAGAAATTTAGGGAAAGGCATTGAAGCTATCAACTGCAAGTACAAATAAAAAAAAAAGAACCTCATAATTAACAATATTCATCTATAACTGAAAATTTTGTTTCTGCTGTCACTCAATTACTGATAACCACGGAAATCAGAATCTCTAATATTTCATTAACCTCTTTATCTGTATGGAATATTATAACATAACTCAATTTTTACATGTCAAGAAGAAATTAAAATAAAACCCACCACAGATAAATCAGAAGAGTCTGGCACTACTAAAACAGGGTAGCTTTGAAAATACTGCCTATTTGGACCACCAGATGATACTATTTAGGGTATGTAATACTGAAAGGGCAATCTGATAATCACACTAGGAGCAATTTCAAACCATACCACTGCTGAAAAGTCAATTTAACTTTCCAGCTTTGTAAGACTTTGTTATTGCTATTGTTAATTATTTCTCATTTAATGGGAAATTGGCAACAAGGTCCCCAACTGTCATTTTAAATCTGCAATAATATCATGTGAAGCTTTTCGTCCTTATTCCCAAGCCCGGGATTATCAGAGCTAAATGGCAGCTCCAGCATTTACAAAAGCTCAGGGGCAGGTACTGTTACACAAATTGCCAATTCAATTAACAGTGTGTAAATGCTCCACTGGCAGGCAGAGGGAAGGACAGCCATTTTGGCAAGTGTCATTCCTAATTTATCAAACTGTCAAACCTTCCACTCAGGTGCCTGCGGTCACTGTCTGCCTCTTAATGCTGAGTTGTAAAGCTGCAGGAGCCATTCCTGTAGCTTGACAAGGCACAATGCTCAAAACTGATTTTAAAATCAAATGTACAGTTGTCTTAATTATTCTCAGTATCAATGATGTTTTAATTACAAAATCAGAGTGGGAATATTCAGTCAAGATCCAAGATTGCATGCAAGTACAAGGAGGTAGGTGGATCAAAGCCTGATTCCTAGCCTGTTTTCAGTGGCAACTATTTAGTTTTTCTTAATAAATTCATGATTGGCTTTATAATCCTTTATTTTCTTTATAATCACAGAATCATAGGGTTGGAAGGGACTTTTCAAGTCCATCTAGTACAACCCCCTGCAGTAAGTAGGGACATCCTGCACTAGATCAGGCTGCTCAGAGCCTCAGCAACCTGGCCTTGGATGTCACCAGGGATGGGGCCTGGAGAGTTTGACTCTGCTCTTGGTTTTTACCAGACCACTGTGTCCATGTTTATGCCTTGTAGAAAAAAAAAACCCTGCAGTAGCAAGAGATTGGTTTCATCTCTTCAGGTCTTGCTTTCCCTTCCTCCCTCAGACATGTCACTTCACTTGGGAATTTTGAAAAACCACTTTCAGAAGCAAAACCTGCATGAGAGAAAACCTAAATAACTTCATGTTTGAATCCTGCTTCTCATTCTTTTTTTCCTCAAGTTTTTTTTGTTTTCTTTGCAGACAGAAAGAGCACACAGAAACTATTGCATATGCAGATGAGAGCCCCTAGAGTGAATCCATGTAGTGTGCAGTGCACTGGTGCCTGCGGGATAGGGCTTGAACAGTATCCCCATTATGTACTTGGGGGGGAAATATTACATCAGTGCATCTGTAAATGTTTGCTTTTGGGTTGAATGTTTGCTGAGTGAGAGCTGCCCAGTGTTTCCTTTAAGTCAAGTTTAAGATCATCTGGATGTTTGAAAGCATAGAAAGTGGAAGTAGAAAATAAAATACATAAAATTGTCCTGTGTGACTGACATTAGTAAAAATGAAGCAAGTTCATGATGCAACTACAGCAAAGAAATCTCAGATTGGATAAGAGGAACATATTCTATAATCCATCTGTGGTGATTGTGGGTCAGCAGGAGATGCTACAGAGAAAGAAAGAGAAGGAATCCAAAGCTAAGTAGTTATCATAGAATCATAGGGTAGGAAGTGGCTTCAAAAGGCCATCAAGTCCAATCCCCTTCAGTAAGCAGAGACATCCTGCACTAGATGAGGTTGCTCAGAGCCTCAGCAAGCTGAGCATTAAATGTCTCCAGGGATGGGGCCTTCATCACCTTTCTGGACAACCTCTTCCAGTGCCTCACCACCCTCACGGGGAAGAACTTTTTCCTAATATCTAATCTAAACTTATTCTGCTCTAGCCAGTTAAGCGGGAGGTGACATCAGCCAAAGCTTTCTATGTATAATAATGAAGTCCATACATGAAAACCTGTATGTACAGGCAACATCCAAAGCAATTAATTTCTTTGGCTGTTAGGTTATTTGATGTGGGTATTATTATCACAACATAAGGAATCTGAATATTTTTACTTTTAATGCATGACAGGCCGTGGTCTAGGACTAAGTCCTGTTGTGCCACTGCAAGTTCCTAAGTTTCACCAAGTTGTGATGAAGCACATAACGTATCCAGATGCAATTCAATTGTTTTATCCCACTTTGGAATGTGGATTAATTATTTTTTAAAAATAAGAAATAATTCATAAAATGTTTTCGAGAGATATAGTAACAAGTGCTCAATTTATTATTCACAGGATTGTGAATCACACTTCACAATATGTGTGAATGAAGAAAGAGTTCTGGAGCACAGGTGAGACATAAAGAAGAAATTCTGTACTTTGATTAAAATCAACTATTCAAACTGGACTTGACTTTTGAAGCCTTCAAGGACTGGTTGTAAATCTAGTCATAATTTTTTATACAACTCTGCTAAATATTCAAGATCATAGAATGGTTTGGGTTGGAAGGAACCTTAAAGATCATCCAGTTCAACCTGGATGATGGACTTCATCCACTATGAAATCATCTTAAAGCCTTTACTTGTCCTACTGCAGCCATATCTAGGAAAAGATAGATCTCTAACTGGTTCCAAAGCATGTGCATCAAGGAAGAGCAGCAAGTGTTTGAGAGCCATGAAGTAGATTGCTTCTGTTATTTATATCAATTTGGATAATTTCACAAGAGCATACAATTATATTTTTAAAGCAGGGGACTAAAAATAGAGGACAGGATTCCAGCAAAGCTTCAGAAACACATGGATGCTTTGCAAATTCTAACAGGCACTGACTTTTGACACTTTGATGTGTGAAAATATGTGCACAGATCTGGTTTTCCTCTATCACAAGTTGTCTCGAGCTAATATTATTGTTACACTATTTACCTTTCTTTGAGTACTTTTGTGTAAATCTAACTCTTTCAAAGCAACACTTCATTCAGTCCAAAAGGACTTCTTCTGATCTTGGAATTTGTGAGCAAGAAGAGGTAGGAAAATGAAACATTGGGCACTTTATTATCTTAAAAGATTTTGAGTCAGAGTAGAGAAAATTAGAACTGATGGTTGAGGAGGGAAGGATGCAGTACTTCACAAGAAGCATCACAGAATCAAAGAATGGCTTTGGTTGGAAGGGAACTTAAAGATCATCTGGTACCAAGGGATGTTCTAGTCCAGCCATCAAGATATATCTGAAGAAATAAAAACTAATTAGGTCATAGACTATGGTGATACTAACTTCTAGACTGAAACCAATGCATTCTATCTGTGGCCATTGAGGGACTGTAGGAGATGCTCCTGAGAAAGAAGCAATCCAAATCAGTGGTCAGACACTGGAACAGGCTGCCTAGAGAGGTGGTGGAGGCCCCATCCCTGGAGACACTAAAGGCCAGGCTTATCAAGGCTCTGAGCAACCTGATCTAGTGCAAGATGTCTCTGCTCACTGTAGGGTGATTGGACTAGATGACCCTTGAAGGTCCATTCCAGCTCTATGCTCCTATTTCAGTTTGCAAGAGCTGAAAAATATGTGAATGCAGAAATTTTATTAGCAAGAGGAAAAAAAAAAAGTTCAACTGTTTTTAAAAAATGGAAACATTTTTCTGGTCCTCAGTAAATCCTAATCCCGTAGGGCAAAATAAACAGCTTATGAAAGCTTAAGTATTTCTGAGTAGTTAATTAAAAGTAAAACTAGGTGGGAAAGCCTGTTAATGAGCAGTTTGGTATCTACAAAATTGTTCCAACTGAGTTTTACTTTCAGAACATCAATTTAGCCAGTGCTGTGATTCAATAAAAAAGTGTGATAGGGCATTAGCTCAAACTGTACAAGAAGTTGAGTATCAATCCATATTATAATCAGGGGATTCAAATGATTGTTTCTGGATCTGAGTTTCTTCAGTCATGAATATTTTGCAGAAGATGAGAATGAGTACTTTGAGAGATAAATCTGATAGAGATGATAATCCCCATGTATTTAATCTGATCTCCTTGCATTACAAGACTTTACTGCTGCACCAAGACAAGCCTTTTTAAGGAAACAATTCACTGTACGGAAAAGCATTTCAGCCACTTTGGAATGATGTGAACTTCACACACAGTCAAGAGTGTGGAGACTGCAGTCATTGTGAAACTACAACTTTGGGAACTGAAGTTAAATAGAAATTTTTATGCCAGGATCATATTATATTACCAACTAACACCAAACAATCCTAAACCAGACAGTGCATTTATATGGCAATTCCATGTTGTTGAGTTACCCAAGATAGTTTCCTGAGCTTTGAGAGCAGTCCAACCAAGGACTTTTGAGGAGCTCACTTTAAGCTCATGTCCAGAAGCAAGTTGAAAAGCCAACACAGAGACACTCTCTCTGCATCTTTCTCTAGAACCCAAGAGACTGGGACTTGGGAAAGAGATTGGAGTTATGCAACTCTTACTAGAAAATGATTCCATATTCCTACTGCTTGAACTCTATAACCAAATCCTGATTTGTCATATTTAGAAGACTGGAAGACTTTTCTGCTTTTTCAGGTCCTACCTATCCTATACTCCTATATTTGGTCTCCAGAGACAGATAGGGAAGTCTCACCATAACATCTAAAGCATACCAAATTATGTGAAATCTGTCTGATGACTTATTCTTAGGTGGGTTTCACCCCACCCATTTCTGCAGAGGTTTGAGCTCAGAGCAGGCTGTGGGGTTTGCTTGCTTAATGACCATGAAACTCTCCTCTCCTCATTTTCTCTGGAGAACAGCAGTAGGATCAACCTGGTCAGACACTTATTCTTTTTACTCAGATGCATGTTTATTTTCAAACAGCTATGTTTTTTTCTCTGCCAAAACAAGAACATCAACAATAAATTACTTGGATAAATTAATTTGTGGCCCTATTGAAAAGGCATCTAGCAGTTCAAACCTCTTTTGGGCTTTGACAATAAGAAAAATTAGCAGTCATAATGCATGACTTGGCTGGGCTCTGCCTCCAGTCTTAATACAGTGAAGAGCATTTGTCCATATGGGGCATAAGAGAAGCCAGTACCTGAAGCACTATTAACACCTCTTGTTCTTTCTGCACAAAAGACATCACTTCTCCATTCCCACATCACAACAAAAGCTTAAGTAAGCAGAGAGATAATTTGTGTTTGCCCTTCCTTTTATCTTAGAGTTACAGAGTTAGAAGGGACCTTCAAAGGCCATCTAGTCCAAGTACCAATCTAAATAAAGGTTTAGCATGTTTCTCCTAGTCTTTGCCTTCCTGTAGCCCACCTGCAGTTTCACCATGTAATCCCAGACTATGATTTGTTGAAGTTGCTCTGAAATGGCTCCTCACTATTTTCAACATCTCAAACATGTGTCTGAAAAAAAGGAATCAACACTCAAAATGTATTTAAAACATATCTGGGTAATTTGTAGGAAAATACAAATGGAAGTAATGTAGTTGCTTCAAATATCTGATCATACATATACTTTGGTAGAGCAATAAACTAGAGGAACTCCATGGAAAGGATGTACTTAATCCCAACCAGACACAGGTTTCAGGCAGAGTCATCTTGGCTGCCTGTATGTTTCTCCAATTCACACCTTTCTTTGGCTTCACTATCTACCTTTCCAGAGCAGTGATGCTGTACACTGTTACGATTCCCATTGTAATTCACCCTGAAATCATGATCTACACTATACCTAAAACAAAGCTTTGAATATCTTGAGTCACCTCCCAGTTGTAGAATCTCCTCCCTCTTCACACTGCTGAGAGAAGTTTCTAGCAGGAGTTGCAAGACCTTCACATTCAGCCAAGTAGTTTGGCTGGCCAGCAGAGGAAGCAGGCTCATCTTTGTACCTCTTGGCTGCTTCTTGCTTTTGTGAGCAAGATTTCTAAATTTCATTTATTAAAAAAAAAATAAATTCTATAAACCACATTTAGCTCTGGTATGGGAAGGAAAGGTTATTCTTTTTTTCATACTTGCCTGGATATACTAATGCTAGTCACAAACTAGCCATGAAAGAACAAATTACAGTAACAGATGTCCATAAATCAGTATGGTGACTTTCCTTCCTGTTTTCATTTTCTATCAAAAACGGTGAGTCTGAAAAGCCAAAGTAAAAATTAAAAAAAAAAAAAAAGGCAAAAAACACAGCCTTGCAGCATCTGTCTCAGCAGAGTTCAAGCTGCCTGACAGTTCCTTCCACTGAGAAGCTGAGAATGATGCTATAATTAAAATTTCATGAACAAGACAAAAATCTATTTTGTTTGGGAGAGCTGTTACGAAAGTATCCAGAGAAAAACTGAATATGGTAATTTCAGTTTATCCCTGGCACTGCATTTAATAATTAAACTTAAGAATCCCAACCAAAATTATTGTCAGCAACACCTCATAACTTCATTAATTAGAAGTTGTCTCTGTTAGGCACAGAAGTGGGTCTGGACCATTCCAAGGGAACACTGTGACTGTTGGCACAACACCACTCGGAGTTCTCATTTGTTTGATGACTTAGGATTAATTCTTCCTGTCCTTATCCCAGAATTTCAACTTGACCCAATTAATTATCAACACAGAAAGGAATAAGCAGGAAAAAACCCCCTGAATAATCTTCCCCAAGACAAAGGAAAAAGACAGTAATAGCAATGTGAGGCATCTTACTGGCACCTGTGTTACTTTCCCTTTGGTATTTTGTTTGTATAACATGCATCACTTTTCCTGAATTTCAGTCAACTCCATGGGAGACAACACCATCCGTCTTATTTCATCTTTTAACAAGGACTTGATGAGGTGACACAGGACTGATTCTTAAAAACATATTACCTGTTATGTGAGGCATTGTGTGACAGGGAGAACTATCTCTGTGACAGGCACCTGACAGCAGATTTGTTGATTTCATGGTCACTTCATTTAAAGTAACAACAGGGTGAAATATGCCATCTGATAATCTGTTTGAATGTTGACTGTGAAAAGCACTTAACATTTCTGCCAGCTACTACTACTACTACAGAATCTGTTGTTCAATATGTGCAGTTTTAGCAGCCTCTTTAATAATTATAAATCAGAAACTGTTATCCTAGATAAAAGCTGGGGGAGGGGGAGGGAAGAAGGGGAAGAGAACTTTTTTTGAAAGTCACCACCTTTGAAGTCTGACATTGCATTCTGTAAACCTGGAGATTCAAAATTCAGGGCATGTCACAGACTATTGTCTGGAAGACAACGGCCTGATTTGAGGGCAACTACTGCACTGCACAGGAGATTTTTAGGACAGACATGTAGCCTTTCTTGGTTAGCTTTCCTCCCTAACAAAGTTGGATTCATCTCCCTGCTTATTTTTCCACTAGTAGGTAGTGATAGCAAAATGATAAGAAAAGGATTAATCCTTTCAGGATGAGATTGAACTGAATCCCAGCATTAAATTCAATCTCAGGATTAAATTTTAGCTAAAAATTACATACAAAATGTAATACATACATATGTTATTATACATACAAAAAATCTATATATCAGTATGATGGGCATTTTAAAAAAAATAAAAATATTAGAACTTTGTTAGTTTCTTCCATGCAGAGCTTGGACTGGATAACCCTTGAAGTTCCCTTCCAACTCTATGATTCTATGAAACTGGGATAATACAGAAAGTATCCTGAGTAGGTGAAACCCTTGTTTTCAAACAAGTTTGGGACAGGCAGAGACACTTCTAGATTAAGCTGGGCAGAGATACTTCTAGATTAAACTAGAAGCCCAGGAGGTTAGGTCAAGATCTGCTCTTAAACATAGTTCTCATCATCATATAACAATGCATGGCAGGCACAAATTATAAACCCTTAATTCAAGTAGGGCTAAATGGGATAAATTCCACCAAACCAGCACTGCACCCCCATCCTAATTAACACATACCCACATGCTGAACTATCTTGTTGATTTATGCTAACCTCCGTGAAACCTGATGAAGAAATACCTTGAATTGACATGATTTAGGCATTCCTAAAACACATTAAATATGAACCAGAAGCAAGCTGGTTAAAATTTACACTTCCCCTGAAAGATTTTTGACACATTCAGTGCTTGTGAAAGCTGAGGGGATGACGGCCCTAGTCAAATACAGTTGAGTGAGCAGACTGTGAGCATCCCACATTCCACCTCCAGTGCAGTTCAACCGTGACGTGGAGGGACCTGCCTTATCTTTTACTTTCCTTCCCACACATCCTTTTATTTACTGTCTCATCAATATTTTATTAATTAATTCCTGTTGTTGTTTGTTGTGTTTTTTTTTTTTTATGGTGCTTTCAGTATTTCTCTACACAGCTTAACTTAAAATTTACCTTACCTTACTATTTAGAAATAAAAATTCTGACAAGCTGACATGTAGTCTAAGACAAGAGCAAGCATCTTATTCTTAATCTATGAAGATGTTATCAGAATCCCTTTATGTGGATTTGTTTATCTTTAAATCTTTACTCAGGAAATAACCTCAGGGGTTTGAGTTATCCCAGCTCCTGGGATCAGATCAGTATTTGCAAACTTAAAGGTGGATTATGAATATTGCTTTTATAATCACAACGTTCTGCTCTCTTGTAGCACTGCTGTGTATCCTGCTAAACTTCAGCTAGGTTAGAAATAACAACCTACTTTGTTACTTTGTTAAAAGAGCTACTGTCAGCTTGAAATCCAGCCAATTAAAAACAAAACCAAAATTAAAACAAACAAATAAAAAAAGCACTGTCAGGGACTAAATCAACCCCTGAGCCCCATTTGCCATTTGCTGTGGTTCTAAAATCTTATGCTCCCGCTTCAAAAAAGGCTTCTCTCTGTCCTGACTCTGCTGCAGAAAATTTGCAAAAGCAAACAAGAAGTGAGGCAATGGTGAAAGCTATCTGAGAAGAAATAGTGCCTAGGAGAAAAGTAAAAAAAAAACCAAAAACCAAAACAGAGAGAGGGGAAGGGGAAGAAGGGGGAGGAGAAGAAGGGGAAGGGGAAAAAGGGAAAGGAGAAAAAGGGGAAGGGGAAAAAGGGGAAGGAGAAAAAGGGGAAGGGGAAAAAGGGAAAGGGGAAAAAGGGAAAGGGAGAGGAA
>VZTY01029767.1:14507-27751 GCA_013400935.1 Turnix velox | reverse complement strand
GGGGAAAAGGAAAGGGAAAGGAAAAGGAGCTTGTTTCTTAATGTATTTCACCTAGGTGAAATTTCACTCTCTAGAATTCCATTAAAACTCTGCTGGAGAAAAAAAATAAATGGGAAAAAAACCCCAACACCACCCAAAAACCCCCCACAAACCAACAAAAAACCCCCAAAACAAAACAAACTAAGAAAAACCACAAAAAAAACCCCAACAAGCTCAACCAAACGAAAAAATAATCCAAGACACCCAAACACAAACTATTTATGGTGAAAAATACAGTTCAGAGGTCTGATGTGCCACTTTAAACAGATATTGTCTTTGAAGCACAGAATCCCCCATCCTCCACTGTGGCCCAGATCGTGGGGTAGGTTGTGGATGATGGAGCTGTTCTGGGCACAAAGCCAGAGCCACTGGCCAAAGTCAGGTCATTCACGTGAGGGATCTTCTGGTGGCACCCAGCCAGCCCCCATGACGTTGTCCCACTTCCTCCTGCCTCCTCTGAGGAAATTTGGACAGGTCTGCCCCCCAGAACCCCAAGAAGCAGGGCAGCATCACCATGTGTGCCCATTTCCCACTCCAGAAGTTTTGCTCCTTTCTCAGCTGCTGTGGAAAGTCTAGACTAAACTCACTTGACCCACCAGATTGGAATTGGAGTCCTTGTCAGAAACTCAGTGGGGAAAATATGCAAACTATGTTTACACCCTTGTGAAGCATAAAGCCTTTAAAAGCCATGTACCCCAACAGGCTTCACAACAACAACCAGGAGAATCAACCACCTTTATGGAATACCATTAGCTCTCCACAATACCTTCCCCTGGCATTAAACTCCTACTTTGAAGTCTCCTTCTATCAAGAGGAACAACATTTGGCTTTATATTACTGAGTTGTAGAATTCATCCCTTTCATCCCTCTGCCATCTGCAGGATATTGAAAATGAAATGAAAACAGAAAAGGATTTTTAACATGAGGGGAACACCTGATGTATGAAGTTATTCAAGCCCCAGGAATGTGTGGTATTGCACATTCTCACTGTCACAGCCTTTGTTGAAAAAGGATTTCCCTGACCTTTTCTCTAACCAGCAAACAAATAAGCCCTATCTCTCAGCAGGAGAGAGCCACTGCTCCATTAGATCATTAAGCAGCTCTATTCAGACTATCCCAGTCTCCTGTCCTTGGCCCTGAAGAGAGAGATGGCACTGGTCCAATCAGTCAGATAGAAGGAAGGCAAATGTGCTCTCGTACAGTTACAGCTTGAAATGTCACAGCAGGATGAAAGTCGTGGAACAGACAGCAGTGAGGAAAAGATGTGGTGCTACATGAGGGGTAGTGTTCCAACAAGGAAAGGCTGGTGTTTCAGTCTGCCAAACAACGTAATGACTCATCCAGGCAGAAAAATATTACCACCATGGGAATATTTGGAACGTCTCAGTCTGAGAGTAATTAGGGACTAAACTACACCGGCATGCTTCAGTGATGAAATGAGAAAATAAGCAATACCTCTGTCAAATTCTGATTGGAGAGTATTAAATGAATATGGGCTTCTATCATATCTGGCCACAAACTAGGAACTTGCAGCAGATTGTGGGAACAGGGAAATATTTCCACTTTCTCATAAAATACAACAGCACAAAAAAAAAAGAGAAAAAAAAAACAACCCAAAACCTGGTGAAGTGAAAAAATGTTACAGTTGGCAGTAAGAGTTTTAAGGAAAATCATTAGCATGATTATATAATTTAATCCTTGTAGCAGTCATTTGCACATAGCATTTTCAACCTCTAATTACTCTGTCTGCAACGGAATAAAAAAGGGTAGGAAGAGGATGGGCAAAAGCAGCAAATGCTGACAGTTTCACTTTATTAATAACTACTGTATACAAATCACTAAATGAAAAGCACGAATGTTTAATGGATATAGGTAATGGAATTATTGTGCTACTTATCGGTGGTAGAAATGTAAATACTTTGGCAAGAAGGACAAATGTTAATTTTTATCCTTTTGTATTTCCAACTTGCTCACAATTTGTATTCATTAAGCAATGCAAAAGGCCCTTTTTTTTCTTTATAATTGTAAAGTGACATTATAATTAAATTGCATAACCTCAGCAGCATCTGCAATTTAAAGGATCACTTACAAGCTGGCTGGACAAAGTGCACCACATTAAGCCACAAAACTGAGTTACACATCAATAACCCTTCATTCCAGTGGCTGGGTCAGAACCTCAGCAACATGGGAGAAAAAAAAAAAAAGATTATTCAGAGTAAAAAGGTTTAGAAGGTCAGAAGCAAAAACGCTTACAAGATCAAAATTCCCTGGATTCTTTAAGACTGCACACACAAAAACCTCCTGTGACACCTGTTTGACTTCTTTCAGCAGGATGGACTCGTGTAGTTCAGCTGAACTAAACACAAGTCCCCAAGTTAAAAAGAAGGGCAAATACAAGCTACCACTCTGCACAACACCAGCAACCCCCATTAGACTGGCTTAATAAACTCTAATGGGTATGTAGCTTAATACAATATTCAGCTATTGATATAAACATAAATATAAATTTCAAAGAAAATAACCTACTTTAGTAAAACTACCTGTGCAATAAAAATTAATGAACTCCAAATGATTCTGCACATCTCCACCAAATTGCATTTTCAGGCTCACATCTTCAGGACATGCTGGGTGGTTTGATGCATTCCCACAATTCATCTTCCTGCTAAGCCAATTTTAATTTAAATGCAATTAAAGGCTCAAAATGAACATTATGTATTAGATAAAGCCTTGAATCTGCAGACTATCATAAATATGATTTTCAGAAAAATTAATTACAAGCCATTAGCGTACAAGTCATCTTACTGCAAATGTTGAGTTAAACTGCAGAATCAGTTTGTTCCTTCCATTAAATGTTAAATACTGATTTTAAGCTTTGCTCCAAGTTAATAGCAGAAGGTCAGTATAAAAGACAAAATGGTTCTGAACTAATCCTCAGAGATTCTGAGGACTTATCAATCCACATTAATTGAAAAATAAAAAAATGTATTCTCTCTAAATGCTTTGAAACAACGAGCCACTTTTGATCAACTTAAAAGAGTTCTTTGAGTTCGACCATTCAACCAGCTCCTTATCCAGCGAGTGGTCCATCCATCAAACCCATTCTTTTCCAGTTTGGAGACCAGGATGTCATGCGGGACAGTGTCAAATGCCTTGCACAAGTCCAGGAAGATGATGTCAGTTGCCCTTCCTTTGTCCACCGATGATGTTACTCCATCATAGAAGGCCACCAAATTGGTCAGGCATGATTTGCCCCTGGTGAAGCCATGTTGGTTGCCTCCAATCACCTCTGTGTCACCCTCCATGTGTTTTTGCAGCTCCATGATTATTTTGGCAACAGAATTTCATCATTAAAGGGCATTAATGTGAAATTCTCGAATTTCAAGGAAAGTGAAAAGCTGTTGCATTCTGCAGATATCATGAAAATGCTCTGTATGCTTGTGGGTCCTACAGTGGTTATACTTTGAGGAGAGCAAGACCTCTATGAAATAAAATTTGTGATATGCCTTGACAGCTACAAAATTCAGAGAGGGAGGTGATTAAGCCAAATGAACACAGAAAACAACTAGTTCCCCGGTGAGCTTGTTGCACAGGTTCTGCTTTTCACTGGAAAGCACTTTTTCTGCAGTCGATGAGGTGTGATACATTTACAGACAGCCAACAGGATCCTTCTCATAATGTGGGTTTCTGACAGCAAATCATCAGAGCAGAGAGAGACACTTGAAAAGTGACACCCACCTACAGCTGGGAAGAGCATAAAACCTCTTACTCAAAGCCACCACACTGTGGCGTCACTCTATGGGGTAAAGGAAATAAGCCATAAACTTAGTTCACAAAGATAAAAGTTGCCATACATTTAGCACCTCAGTCCCTAGAAAGACTGGGGAAACTCTCAAAATGTTATTTCTGATGGGATATCTTTCAATTGTTATATTTTACTTAAACCATCCCAAATCTCTAACTAGTGTTCAGAGTTTTATTCCTGAATCTTTTATCACAAAAACAAGAGATTCAGGGGGCTGATCAGAGTTCATGGATATCATTGAGAGTTTTCCCACTGACATCATGCACTGGGTGTAAACTCGTTAGCAAAGCCAATCTAAAAATAACTAGTCTGAATACACAGCATCATCAAATGGTTTGGGTTGGAAGGGACCTCAAAAATCATCTAGTTTCAACCCCTCTGCCATGGGCTGGGACACCTCCCACTTGACCAGGTTGCTCAGGGCCTCATCCAGACTGGCATTAAACACCTCCAGAGAGGGGACATCCACAACCTCTCTGGGCAACATGGAGCAGATCCACACTTTACACTCCTCTTTACACTTTCAACCATCTGGCATATTCCTGTAAATTAGCAAAGATGGGATTAAAAATAAAAGGTTCAGAAGGTCACAAGCAAAACCACATTTAAGATCCTTAGGACTGTTTTTAATGAAACCTGCAATAACACATTCTTCCTTCAGTAGGACAAACTTGTACTTGGGATAAACTAACTGCAATTCCCCAAGCCACCAATGCAGACTGGGAGGTGAGGGGATAGAGACCAGCCCTGCAGGAAAGGACTTGGGGGTAATAGTAGCTAAAAACCGGACATAAGTCAACAGTGCATTCTTGCATCCCAGAAATGAACCCTGTCCTGGGCTGCCTCAGCAAAGCCATGGCCAGGAGGTCAAGAGAGGGGATTCTGCCCCTTTATTCTGCTCTCCTGAGAACCCACCTGGAATTACTGCATCCAGCTCTGGAGCCCTCAGCACAAGAAAGACATGGACCTGTTGGAGAGGGTGCAGAGGAGGTCACAAGGATGATCAGGGAGCTGAAGCACCTTTCTGCATAACACCAACCCCCTCCAGGCTGGGTTAACAAGGCACTCTTTCTGAGAACCGGGGGTAGTCCTTTAAACCATAAGGCTTGTAACTCAAAGTCTAGAAGTTTGGCATCTATAGCTAACGATGGAATACACTGTAAGGCAAGTACAAGGAGAAAAAAGAGAGAGGGAGATTCAACCACATTCTCCAGTAAGGTGCCTCTAACTCTGCAATATGCAATGCTATAAAGGAAGTAAGAGAACACTCCAGACCTACTGCAATGAATAAAGTAGAGATACGATGAGCTGATGTCCAGATATTCAAACACAACCCTCTTTCATTCTCCCCAGCTTACTGCTGTTTGCCAATAGGTTTTTCATTTCCAAATAACTCAGCAACTAAACAGGTGGAAAAAGTCAAACTCTGCCAAGCTTGGCTGCCCAAGAAGCTGTTGAAACCATGAGGTTCCCATTCAGAACAAGGTCTTTGTGACAGCATGAGCTCACTCTGAATAGCTGTGTGCTCAGCGATGTGCATGTTAATGAATGTATTGTTCATTGTTATCATATAATGTTATTCAGGGTTTCACACAAACATTAATAAAGGTATCTTTTAATTTCTTTTTTCCACTGCAAATTTAAAACAACAGCTATCTTTATATTTACCTCACCCTCATAATTTTTTCTTAACCACCTCTTAAGAAAGTGGTCCAAGGCAAATTCTTTGGCCATTCCTAAATCCCCCTTTCACTTGCTATTTTTAGGACACTAATCAAATTCTACTTCCACTCTAGTCTGAATTCAAAACTCAAGCCTTTTTATCCACAGACTCCTCTCAAATTCCTGTCTCACACTGCACTTCAATCTGTCTTCAGACACATCCTGTTTTTAGGCATTTACAAACACAAATTATCTTCCTTCCCCAAAACTTTCATCAGTTACCTTTCCTTGAAAGGTTGAGAAATATCATCTTAGATAATATTGATGGACTTAGTGTACAGTCTTTCCTAAAAAAACCTTATCCAAAGCTTAGTTAGTGTCTATCCATAAATACTACAAGCACATACACTCAAAATCAGCCTAAAAGGCCAAGATGTTCTCCAAAAAATGTCCTAATTCTCATTAAATTTTCTATTCTTGAGATTAGACATGGCACTGAAATTTCTTATCTCTGCTATTACTTCAATGTCAGTGAGAAGTTTCATATTTTGATCTTTTGATTTTAACAAAATACATGCAAACCATATGCTTAAACATTTCAGGGGCAATTCTGCATGAGTTTGAAAGAGCTGCAACTTTACTGGATACCAAGGGCTAGAGTTAGTTGCAATAGTTTCTTGATGTTTCTCACAGTACAAGATTGCAAATTTTAGTCTCATTAAAATACTAGCTTTTGAAAATGTGGGAAGATGCACATTATTCCACTATGTACATTATTTAGATTAAACATCAGAAAGCAGTTCTTCACCATGAGAGTGGTATGACACTACAACAGGTTGCCCAGAGAGGTGGTGGAGGTCCCATCCCTGGAGACATCCAAGGCCAGGCTTGATGAGGCTCTGAGCAACCTGATCTAGTGCAAGTTGTCCCTGCTCACTGCAGGGGGTTGGACTAGATGACCCTTGAAAGTCCCTTACAATGCTATGACTATATGATTATTACTTTCTGTGTTTAGGTAGACAGATGCACATGCTTTTATATGCATCTGTCTACCTAAAAAATCAACATGGGGTTGATTTTTTTTTAGATCTTCTATAGAAATATTTGTTTCTTGCCTGTGTCTTTTGTGGCCATCTATATAAAACTATTTCTGTAGCCTAATAAAGCCAACTAAAAAAATTATCCCAGGGTGCTTGGAAATAAAGACAAAAGGTCTCATTACATTAAGATAAATGAATAATAATAAAAAAAGCAAGGAATATGTCCTGTTAACCATCCTGTAGATATAAGTTGGAGCCCTCAAAGGAACTTGCTGCTGCCTAAACCTGTGCAAAACTAAGATTATTCTGAACATTGTGAGAGCATGACCTGAAGCCACTCAGCTGCATGAGGGCTATTCTGATGTTTTACAGAATTATTTTCCTTTCAGCAGGTATCATTCAATGGGAATGAATGGTATCATTCCCATACACATACAAATATTGGCCTACTCACAAGACAGCTTAAAATTAGTATTTTGTATAATGGGACCTGCTGAACTAAGAGACAGAAAAAGGATGAGGCAATCATTTTCTTCTGACCTCTGTTTTGTTGCTAAGACTCCAGATGGCATCTGTTTAGCAAATAGGTTAAATTATATGAGATTATCACTCGGGAGAGATCATTCTAACAGGACCAGAAAATACAACTCATTGCTGATGTTAAGAACTATGGAGCATAGAATTTGGGAAATAAAAAAAATACAAAAAAATGAAGAAAACCACATAATGTCTGTACATCAAAGATGTCCTCACTCAGCACTAGCTATATGTGACATCAGGGATCCACTAAAAAGTTAGTTTCATCTCACAACTATAATTTTCTCTAAGGATGCTAATAAAATCTTCAGGCTGAGAATTCATGTGAAATGAAGGGCTCCAAAATGAAATCCTAATACCTGTCAAATATGAAGAATTCAAAAGTGCAATGTTTCCAGAAAGATAGATGCAGTAGAACAACAAAGCATCAAACATGATGTTAGTCTCATGGTGATTAAAATTTAGAGTATTCTCATGAAAACCAAGACAGTTGCACACATGTATAGAACAATTAAGATGTGAAGAAGTATGGCTGCAGGTGACAACTGTACTTAGACAATGAGATGCTCTCCATTTCTCAATGGAATCACAAGAATCATTCAGGTTAGAAAGGAGCCCTGGAGGTCAACAAGTCATGAAATTGCCATTAAATTATACAAGCCAGTCAATAGCAATAGTTCAACATAATACCTTGAGTTAAGTAAGAAAACAAAGCTCTTTGAGTCAAAGAAAGTTACCTAAATTCTTTATAAATTACCCTAGATATATTCAAATAGTTTGAACATTTCTGTAAATCAGGCATTTTTCTGGTCAAATAGAAGAGTGAAAGTAGAGTTGTCTCAAAATAAAATCTTTTTTTTTATCACTCACAGTAAGTTTTTACTCCAAGTCTTTTATTTCTTCCTTCCTAGTCTGCAGGTATATTTTCTCTCTCTGTGACTGGCTAACCTATCCACCTCAGCATGACCCTACAGTAACAGTAGCCAAGTACCTCAACAACAGATTAATTTATTCCCATAATTTTATTGAGGGATGGAGAAATAATATTATCCACATTTAGAGACAGAGAACAAGACAAGGACAGACTAACAGATTTGTCCAAGGACATTCACAAAGTAAGGAACTAAGATCTCCAAAGCCAGTCTAATGCTTGTGTCCTTAAGCCACTACTCTTCTATCTAAACCAGTTCTATTCTTTTTTATTCCTCCTTTTGTATCTGTCTCACCAGTATCTTCATCTTTCTTTGTATCTTGAATACAATATGACCATTTTCTAGCTTCATCACATCTTCCCTTGCCCATAAGTACAAGGTTATCATCCTTCCTTGCCTTTGTTACTGTTTTATTTTCAGCAACTAAGAACCCAATCTTCTTATCCCTAATTGTCAAGCATAACTTCCCTAAGTATGTAAGGTTCCAGTCTGCCCCCTCATCCCATACAGAACACCCTGTGATTACAACCATCCTTGAGATGTGGTCCCAAAGGCTATATTCACAGCTATATTCATAGCTCTGGTGAGAACACATCTGGAATATTGTGTCCAGTTCTGGGGCCCTCAGTTCAAGAAGGACAGGGAACTGCTGGAGAGAGTCCATCACAGAGACACAAAGATGGTGAAGGGATTGGAGCAGGAAAAGCTGAGGGAGCTGGGACTCTTTAGCTTGGAGGAGGCTGAGGGTTGACCTCATTCACGTTTATAAATATGCAAAGGGTGAGTGTCAAGAGGATGAAGCCAGGCTCTTCTCAGTAACATTCAATTATAGGACAAAGGGCAGTGGGTGCAGGGTGGAACACAGGAGGTTCCACAGAAATATGAAAAAAAAATCTGTCAGGGTGAGGGTGAGAGAACAGCGGCACAGGCTGCCCAGAGAGGGTGTGGGGTCTCCTTCTCTGGAGACATTCAAACCCTGCCTAGACACCTACCTGTATGACATGATCTGGTCCTGCTCCAGCAGGTGGATTGGACTAGATGATCTTCTGAGGTCCCTTCCAATCCCTCATATTCTGTGATTCTATGTGTGATTTTGGTGTTTGAGTGGAGATGTTTGGGAAAGATCCCATGTCCCTGGTGTGCATCATACATAAAGGATGCCTCTACTTATCTGCAACACAGTGGCTCACACACTACGGTCCTGCCCTGAAAAAGACACACTGCTTCAGGCCAGTAAATCCTCCATCCAATTAAATCCATCTTTTCCTAAAGTTGGGAGACCTGTGTTTTTTCTAGTTCTTGGTGAGTGGCAATTTATAACAAACTAATGTAGCTTTTACACCTAGATCTGCTCAGCTTCTCAGCCAGATGCAGAACATAGAGGCTACCACTGATAGAGACAAAATTTGGAGGTTGAGGAAAATGATCCTGCCCTTTGACAGCTGGAATTATTCCTTGCCCCTGTTTTTTACTGTACATCTTAAAAGTAGGTTAGCAGTACTTATGTAAGTGAAATCCATGTTTCCTTACGCAATTACCAAGTAAATAACAGCTCCTCAAACCAATATTTACAGCAAAAAGCCTTCAAATGAGGGTTTGCATGAAAAGGGCTTTGAACTGTTTCCTGGTACAACAGCTCATTTTCAGTTTGGTTTATTCAAACACAGCTTTTCACTCAAATTTCATATTGAAAACACACCATTTCCTCTCGCACTTTAAAAAAAACCCAACAAGATGTTACTAATTCTTCTGAAGAACCTGAGGAATTCCACTCTGCAACATGCAAGCTGTTAAAATATCTGTATAGCTGAACAAGGCAAGGATGGATTCCAGAGTTGTGCAACTCTTCCTCCCAGTCTCTTTGCTGTTCTTGAAACTCTTACTACACATAATCAAATGAAATCAATGGGATTTGATTTTTAAGTGATACAAATATTGCTTACTGTGAGGTATTCTACTTAAAATAAAATCAAGTACAGCTACAAGAGTTCAAGTACCAGAATTATGATTCTTTTATGTATAATAAGGGCATCAATCTAGGTTTGTTAAAATGGAAGGAATTATTCAGACTTTCGTAACTAAGTTACTGTTATAGTTAAAGTCCAGTGCACATATAGAGATATAAATTTGCAATGGCTGAAAATCAATGCAAACCTTCACACTGGGAAAGCTAAGAACAACTCAGTGGATGATTCCAAGGGTAATAAAATAGCAGAGAAAGCAGCAAAAGGAAGGGCTCATGTGAGAAGACCAAAATGCACTGCCTTTGAAAATCTTACAAAGCCAACTAGTTTCAAATTTGCAAACATGCTAGAGCCTGTAAAAAGCTTACTCACATGTTTATAGTTAAATCAGGTGTGTTCATCATGGATCCAAGAATAAAAGTGAACAGCACAAAACTTTATTTCTTATTTGCAGGTTAGTTTAACCAAAAAAATACTCTTAGGGCCCCTTCAAAGAGCTGGGTAGAGGATTCAGCTATCAGTGCAATGTAACATTAGCACATTCCTTTATAAAACGCTTCCAAGATGTCAGACAAGAATTAATGACAGAATGTTTCTGGTCTGGAAAGAGAACCTGCCTCTCACAGCTTCTAGGCTAAACTGATTCTTGAAAGACACAAGAAAGAAATTCTTTACTGTGAGGGTGGTGAGACACTGGAACAGGTTGCCCTGAGAGGCTGTGGATGCCCCCTCCCTGGATGTGTTTAAGGCCAGGCTGGATGAGGCATTGAGCAACCTGTTCTAGTGGGAGGTGTCCCTGCCCATGGCAGGGAGGTTGGAACTAGATGATCTTTAAGGTCCCTTCCAACCCAAACCATTCTATGATTCTGTGATTTTAGTCTCTGTACCTATACCTATCTGTAGGAAGGCTATAGCACCTATAAACAAGGCATCTGAAACATGGTGGAACCTCCACAGTCTGAGGCCCAAGAGTGTAAAGCAGCTCACAGAATCCAGAATCAAAGCAATAACTGTTTTAATTGATAACATAACCAAAACAACAACTAATTAATCAATGAAAATACCAATTCTGCCCTAATGAGAGCAGTAAGAGCTGGAATTCATTATGGTCATAATACTTCCATAAAACATTTTTATTGTGTAATTTCTTGAAAAAGACTTGGTTCTGATAGAAAGCAGACACCCAATATTTCATGTTGATCGGGTGCATTAAACATTCCAATTGTGCTTAAGAAATGTGTCATCTTTCTACTCGTTTGTATCTTCTTACTGCACTCAGTGACAAAATAATGGAAACCCTTTGTGATTGATGCTCCATTCCTATTACAGTTATTTCTTGGCTGTGAAATTCTTCCTGATCTTACTTCTTGAGATGTGCAAGACTTCTCTCTTTCTTCAATTCAAATATTCCTAACATAGAATTCCCACTACAGCTTACAAATTGTTTAATTTTGTAACTGTGCTGATCAGGACAGAGAGGGAAGAGAGAGCCAGGATTGCCCATCAGGCTTCACACATCACAGAATCATAGAATGGTTTGGGTTGGAAGGGACCTTAAAGATCATCTAGTTCCAACCCCCCTGCCATGGGCAGGGACACCTCCCACTAGACCAGGTTGCTCAGAGCCTCATCCACCACTTCTCTGGAAAACCTCTTCCAGTGTCTCAGCACCCTCATGGTGAAAAACAACTTTTCCTTAATGCTTGACCAGCCCTGCCCTGCTCTAGTTTCAAACCATTGCCCTTTGTCCTGTGAATCCATGCCCCTCCCCAGCTTTCCTGGAGCCCCTTCAGGCACTGGGAGGCCACTGGGAGGTCTCCCCCTGTGCAGCTTTCTCTTCTCTACCTCAACAGCCCCAGCTCTCTTAGCCTGTCCCCATAGGAGAGGTGCTTCAGCCCCATGAGCATCCTCATGGCCTCCTCTGGACCATCTCCAACAGGTATTGAATACAGCCTGTGCTACTTACAACACAGATAATCTCTCCTGCACAGAAGGAAAACAACATTCCTCCTTTGGCCTCACTACCAGCATGTCATTTGACTGAACTAGCAATACACTCTGATGTGCTGCTCCTCTACTCTGGCTCTTTTTTTTGTAAGCTGGGAATACTACAACTGCTACTCTCTCAATGATGCTTTTGCACAGAATACTCCCCTCCTTTTATTATGCCTTCTCAGGCTTTCACCGGAACAGATGTGACTCAGCTGCAGGAGGTTACCTGTGGTGACAAAGGCTTGAAACACATCTCCAGCATGTATAACTAATATCAGCACTGAATTTTTTCAAGTGATTTCCCTGCCACCTTTGGTTCTATTATGAGGAGCTTCAGTATAAAAATAAGATCCTACCCATTCAAAATTTCTTTACAAATTGTAATCCTGAGAACTGACTACTCCCACCAGTTCTCAACTGAGTAACACCACTGACGTTTTCTGGCTTAACAGCCTGAATATCTTCTGGAACATCCTAAGAAGAGAAATGTTCCCCATTCATATTCAGGCTACCTCCTCCACCTCTCAGCTTCAACAGATCCGCTTTCTAGTGTTATTTTTGTCGTCACATCTTTGAAAACCCAAAACACTAGATTCCAGTTGCTCTGTGCTTTTCTATACTCTTGACATATTTCTGCCTCGAAAAGTTTGGAGCTTGTTTGTTGACTGTCATTTCTCCTCCAGGAACAGATTGGAAACTGGGGGAGGGATTCCTACTCTTGTGCTAAGTTTTTTCTGTTCTGTCTGAATGACTTGCACACAACTCTGTATCAGCACTATCACATCCACAGAAATATATAATATATTCCTTATTTACTCAGAACTATCATTTCCAGTTGCAGGGAATCATTCAGCTGACTGCTTTACAGAAAGTCTCTTTAGGTAAGTATTCCATGTTTTCTCTGTAATTGTTATAATTTTAAAAACGTGCCTCTACAACACATGCTCTCAGATGCTCTTCCCAAATTTTAAGAGTGATGTCCTTGTTATCTCTATATACTTTCTGAGAGAAAGCAAGTGATTTAGGAATATTTAGGAATATTTAGGAATATTTTCCAGCTCACTACACATTGCATAAATCAAAGGACTGACCTGTACTTCAGCCCACTGTCTGCGGTACTTTGGATCTGGCAAAGGGCTCTTCTCCCTCAGGTCACTTTTTGGTTTTATCAGAGTTAACCTGCCCCAAGATTTTCCATTGGAGATTTCTTTCCACCTCTTTTTTTTTTCTGTTTTAAAAGAAATCACCTGCCTAGAGGCAAACTGGGGGGAAAAAT
>VZTY01029767.1:0-14288 GCA_013400935.1 Turnix velox | reverse complement strand
AAAATGGAAGGACCTGAGTGTTCACCATGAGGGTGGTGAGACACTGGAACAGGCTGCCCAGAGAGGAGGCCCCTGAAGACATCCAAGGCCAGGCTTGCAGAGGCTCTGAGCAACCTGATCTAGTACAGAATGCCCCTGCCCATGGCAGGGATTTGGAACTAGATGATCTTTAAAGTCCCTTCCAACCCAAACCACAATATGATTCTGTAAATCAACCCTCAACACTGTTGTATGACAGCAGTAAAGACTAATAGAAAACAGCCTTGTAAGTCAACTCGCAACACTGTTGTATGACAGCAGTAAAGGCTAATAGAAAACAACCTGCTTGTAACACTAAGGCAGGGATTTTATTGCAAGACGCAAAAGAGCATTGTCCTTTAAGGTATTTTCTCTCTCCTTGTGCACTAACACAGCCCCTCCTATGTGGTCTCTTGCTGGATATCCAAAGGAGCAATTCCTGCTCTCAGTTAAAGGAAAATGCAAAGAACAGAGAATGCAGAATACAGAGAAACAAAATAGGGAGACCTGAAGTCTGGAACAGCTTTGCCCCTTGCACAACAACCACTGAAAAGAAAATGGGATTATGAAGATACAGGGTAGGGTACTGGTGGTGGAGTAGTTAGGTCTATGGACTCACCTTCTACTTCCACAAGGTATTACAGCAAGAAGAGTCCATGAGGCTGGATGGATGGTGTCTCTCACTGGTTTTGTCTCTGCACTGA
Source organism: Turnix velox (assembly GCA_013400935.1). NCBI lineage: Eukaryota > Metazoa > Chordata > Aves > Charadriiformes > Turnicidae > Turnix > Turnix velox. Next base: position 13,566 of record VZTY01029767.1, on the reverse strand, counting down.
CCACATACTCACTTCCACTTATTCTGTATTCAGAGGCAACCCCTTGTTGCAAGATCATTTTGTTAAATTTCCTGGTTAATGGCTCCTGAAGTTAGCTATCATTTTCACAAGCAGTCTGTTGCATAGATAATTTTATTTAACAAATCCTTTTATGCTTGCATCTAAAGTAAGCTTGAAACCTTACTGCTTTTTCCACCCAGAATATTTGTAAACTTACCTTCAAAATACTGTATCACTAAGTTCTTTGTCTGTTTTTTTAAACTTAGTCCTGTTTGCCATGAGATGTCATTGTCTCAGATTGTCTGTGCTGCTTTGCTAAGTAATTATGGATTTTTCATATGCTAGGCTGAAATTAATTCAGTTTCCACTCTGAATTTCTCCTCATCCTGCAGATACTGTTTAGCCTCATACATTCCCATGGATGATATAACCAGTCATGAATATTGGTACTTCAACAATTGATTGCTTCTGCTTTTACCCTTTTTTTTAATTGACATCTAATTGTTAATACTGCCTTTTCCAAGGACCACAATAATATCTGATTTTCCCATAGTCTTCATTACTTTCTTCACCAAGACCTAACTATGTTTCAATTATAGATCACTCAGATTAATTTATCATCCATTCTCCTCTATCTTCTGCACCCACAACCTAAGATTCTTGATCATTAAATCCTGGAATCCTAGAATGGTTTAGGTTAGAAGGGACCTTAAAGATCATCTAGTTCCAACACACCAACCATGAGCAGGGACACCTCCCACTAGATCAGATTGCATCCAGAACCTCTCTGGGCAATCTGTTCCAGTGTTTCACCAGCTTCTTTCTTAGATCCAGCCTAAATCTTCCCTCTTCCAATCTGCATCCATTACTCCTAGTTCTGCCATCTCATATAAACTTCCCTTTAGACTTTCCCTGCTTTACAAACATACATATCATCACCTAATCTAGATTATTCATTACAAAGTCCTCTGTATTTTGAACACAATCAGCTACTTACTAGCAAGAAAGAGAAATCTCCTTGGTGATTCCAAAGATATTCCTTCCTCAGCACACACAGCATCTTATGACCAGTTACAGACAGGCAAATAAAGATAATCATAGTAAGATAAGCTACAAACATTCATGAACAAGCTATGTCCACACAGATATCCGTGGCCCAATTAATGTTTTACTTACAAGAAACCCCATTCAATTTAGTAGGGTTACTTGTGCATTTTGTTGCATCTCAACAACAGTAAATAGATACATCTTGCTGACAACTCAGTGGTACTCAATTATTTCTAAGAACTTTGCCGAAGGCAACTCTGAAAAGCAAGCTATTATCAACAGATTTAACCTTGTCAGATAAGGGCTTGTGTTCTTACCAAAAAATTGCAAAGGTCTGAAAATCATAATCTCCTAAGTGGAAAGACAGTGGATTTTGAAGAATTAAAACATTCTGTTGTACTATGCAAATAGCCAGACTTTTCTATTCTCTTGTATTTACTGGAATAGTACTGGATCTGTTTTGGTTTGGGTTTTTTTTTAGCTAAGAGCTTCCTCTACTGTTAGCATCTAAGTGATATAAACATAGATGACAGCAGAGCTGGCAATCCCCTTTTCCAGGTGTCACTGTCCAAACAACCTTGGCCAGTTCCATCATAAAGCATAGTGACACAAGGACAGAAGAAACTCATGTCTATCCTTTCCTATTCCTCCTGGAAGTCTCCAGTATTACAGTACAGGGAGAACTGCAACACCTCATTCCTTTCAGGACGCAGAAAAAAAAACCTGACAGTGAGAAAAGTGAAAAATGAGGATGCAAAACTGCAAAGAATTGACCAATTCAATCCAAAAGGAAACCACTGCTGCTCTTGAAAAGTGTACACAATGTATTTATAACAGACAGGAAAATATTCTAAAATTCTGTTTCTCTGTGTTATTACAAAACGACAATATTGTTTTTAGCCCATTTCCTTTAACCAGATTGACAGAATTACAGGTTGACATTCCTGTGAAATTTTATGATGTATTATGTTAACCATGCCAGTTTGATTAGTCTTGATTGACAGCTGGTACCTGCACAGAAAGTTAAACATCTCAGGAATATCAGAGCAGTGAATAGTATGTTGTCTCCTTCATTAGTATAAATACACAGGTAACTACAAGTAACAAGAAATATATAACAACAGAGGAAATCGTAATAAGATTACATCTACCATTAAAATAATCAGCATGTTATTACCATATATTGATCATTTTTATTTTCTCTCACCTAAAACACCCCACATTAGACAATCCTTTTGAATACATGCTGCCAAATATGACTGGTCTGAAAAAAATAAGATCATAGATCATAGTCATCTAGGTTGGAATGGACCTTTCAGGTCATCATGTCCAACCATCAGCCAAAAGGTGACCTTTGAATCTCTAGACACCTGGGTATCATGGCTGAGGGACTAAACCCAAAATTCTCAGCACATACAGTTGCTGCACCTCAGCTATCATATCATAACAATGTTCCTCTCCTACAGCATCCTCATCTATTGTCTAAACAGAAGTCAAGAGTCTTTTCAGACTATAAAGCTGGAGACTAGGATGTCTGAATTAAGCACAGAAGCTATGCCTTCCCCCTATGGCTTTGGAGTTCAAGTTCTTCTTGCACTTCAACATGGGAAGCAATGAGAGGTTCTCCCCTCATTAATTCCTCCCACAGTGCAGCTGCATGTTACCAGACACACTGAGATACCATTTCTAGAAATTGCTCTGCACTTTACTTGGACATAAATAAGAAAATTCAGGAAGAAGGGCAGTTGAACTTTATTTTGTGCAAAAAACCTCTTTGAAATAATCTCTCAAACATCTTTGATGTTTTTTCACTTCATTGGTTGAATGTCTTAGAAATCAAGGGATAAAGTAGAGGAAGGATCTTCCTATCCACTGAGTTTGGTGGCCTATTTGCACAAATCACCATATACCTTTTCATAAATATATTGATTGCTCTCTGAAAAGCACTTAATGTTTTCCCCCTCCTACTGCAGATGGAAAGCTCCTTCAGATCCTGAATTCCTCAGCAGCTGTGTCTCTTCTTTGAATTCCCAGCTTAAATTTATTTGTGCCCAGTTAATACCAAAGTCTTCTTGGAACTACACAATCCTTCAATTCAAAATGTTTTCCTAGGTGCCTGGAATTTTAAGCACCCCATGGAGAGCAATCATACCATCTCCTAGCCTTCTTTTTAGCTGGATATGCCTCCTAATTCCCAAGAAAATTTATCCAAATTTCTGAATTTTCAATCCTCTTAGTATTCGCAGACAAACAGTGCATCCTTCTGACTATCCTCAAAACCTTCCTCTGCATCCTGTGCACTTTGAATTCCTCTTTCCCCAGCACAGGAGGCTTTTGTGCCTAGCCCAACATGGGTAGCTCCTCCTAGGGAACACCAGAACTCTGTAGCATCCAGTAAAACCTTTCCACATCTCATTTCCCCTCATGTGTTGAGCAAAGTCAACATATGCTCCTACCAAGCTTGCCCAGGTAACATCCTGAGACAGCATAGACATCCTTGAGGCAGAAGGAAACCCTGTAGCAAGAAGCATAGTAGCACTTGGATGGGGACACCACCAGCACTGGCCCCTGGGACCAATATTTCCCATAAATCCATAAAAATCATTCCTTTTGGTACCAGTTCTATGACTACCATCTGGAAACAGCACATCAGCCTTTAGGATTACATTTGACTTTTTCACATTGTACCACAGTGGTGCCTTTTAGGCTCCTTAAGATCAATTTCTCTATTTTAGTCATTTATATCTGGCGGAATTCCTTGCTTTAAAGAGAATTTAGTACTATTAGTCCCCAGGTGCACCATTTTTCACTTTCTACCATGCAATTTCATTCCATTTCTGTTATTCTATTCCCTAAAATTATTCATCCCTGACTGCTTCTTTTTCTTAGCTTTGCATCACTGGTCACCTTTTTAAGATTTTGAGAAGTTCCACAAAATCTTCTCTCCTGTTCAGGAGTTCCCTTACAGAGACACCCTACTTAATTTTCTTACACACTTCACAAGTTATCAATTTTTATGCTGACATCTGCACTTTTTGTTTGAATAAATAGTTTTCAATATGCCATTATAGCAAATTAAGCTCCAGAAAGACTTTTGCTAGCTGGCTTTTTTCCCCAAAAAAACCCCTCAGTTATCTGGTTAAAAAGATATCAGGCTAATCTTGTGAGTTCTGCCTTTTCTATTTCCTTGTTTTATTCAAATTTAATTTGTTAATTTTTCAGGAGTAAAAGGAGTAAAACACCACCTAAAAGAATCTGGTTTCATATTTTTGTATCCTCTAATAAATTCCTATCTAACTTTTCTAACTTCCATTTTTAATTAATCAGGACAAAACACACAAACCCTTTTGGCTTTTGTTAATAACATCTTGAACTCAGGCATGTTGGAAGCTCAAACCTTTTCACCTTTTATTTTGAAATAAATTCCTCTCCATCCATGAGCCTACAGGAATTCCTTCAAGGGGAAAAAAACCTATGAGAAAATAAACTAAGAATACAAACACTTCCACAGTTCACTTCGGTAATATCATTAAAGTAAGGAAGACTAACAGCTGGGATTGGTAGCAACCTATTTTGTTTGACTAAAAATGTTTCTTCAAACTATAGTTCTAGCAAGCTGATTAATTAATTAACCCACCAGGATCATATAGCAGGGGGGTTGGAACTTGAAGGTCCCTTCCAACCCAAACTATTCTATAATTCTATTTCTTTTAAAAAAACAGAATGCTTTTATGAGAAAAGGACAATGGGTAAATTTTTAAGTATTGAATTTTAATCACAATGTTCTGGTCTTTAAACCAGAATTACTGAGAGTTAGGCACAGTAATTTGACCTATAAATACAGAAGGATAGAATAATTTGGATGAGGTGGTCATTAAAGGTCATTTAGTTCAACCCTCCTGCAACAAGCAGGGAAATCTCCAACTAGGTCACTCAGAGCCATCACCAATCTGACCATAAATGTTTGCAGGGATGTGGCATCCGTGGATAATCTGCACCAGTGTTTCATCTCATTGTAAATATTTCTTCATTCTATCTAGTCTATCCTCTTCTAGTTTAAAGTTATTACCCCTTGTCCCACTGCAAAAGGCCCTGCTATAAAGTTCATCCCCGTATTAAAAGTCCCTTTTAGGTGCTGAGCCTTCTCTTCTTCAGGCTAAAACAAACCTGAACTCCTTCAGTCTGTTCTCCTATGGGAGGTGCTCATCATTTTTGTGGCCCTCCTCTCCAACAGGTCCATGTCTTTGTTGTGCTGAGGGCTTCAGAGGTGCATGCAGTGTTCTAGGTATGGTCTCACCAAAGTAGAGTACAAGGGCAGAATCGCCTCCCATGACCTAATGGCAGCAGTTCTTTTGATGCTGCCCAGGATGCAGTTGGCTTTCTGGACTGCAAGTGCACACTGTTGGCTCATGTGCAGCTTTCTACCCACCAATACCCCCAAGTCCTCGTCTGCATATTTGCCCTCAATTCCTTGATCCCTCAGCCTATACTGATACTTGGGGGACCCTGACCCAGATGCAGCGTGGCATTGTTGAACCTCATGAGGTTCTCACAGATCCACTTCTCAAGCTTCTCTGGATCCCTTTGGGTGAAATCCCACCCCTCAGATGCCCCACTCAGATTGGTGTCATTCACAGACTAGCTGAGGTTGCACTTAATCCCGCTGCCTACATCACTGAAGAAGTAATAAAATGTCACTGGTCCCAGTAAGAACCTGATTGAGTTGTGACTCAGCTGTTGACTACTACTCTCTAAATAAGCCCTTTAAATTAAAATATAAATTAATAATAATTTAAAAAAGCTGCAGATTTGATTGCAGTTTCCTTTGAGGAAACGTTTTATCATTGCACTGCTATTTTTACACAGCCAACAAAATTTGCAGGCTTAACTCCATTCCTTGTTTCAAAATGCAATCTATTCTTAGGTATTGCTTGGCTGTATCAAAGGAATCATTACTGATGTTCTGGTGGAAATACAAAGTGTCTTTTTCATTGCAACCTTCTTTCTGCATTTACTTCATTGCTCAATGGATCTGCAATCATCCCAAGGTGACACTGGCTGCTATCTTAGTAACAGACTCTTTTATTTTCTGTCTTAATTCTAGAATCACAGTCCAAACACTGCAAAAATAGAGCTTAAAAGTCACTGCAAAAAAACTTCAGATGAAGGCAAACGATTCTAAGGTACATCTAAGTATCCTAATTAGCTTCTACTGAAGTATCTCACATTCACACTATAATGGAGCATAGGAACATGAATTGATTCCAGAGGGAAGTGAAGTACAGTCAATCACTCTCTCCACTCATGAGAAGATAACCATCCTGGCTGAATAATCCTGTGGACCACTGGGAGCTGATATTCCTTCAGCTCTAAAGCCCTTTTGGATGTATGTCCTTATCTCACCATGAAATCTTTGAAAAGCTTCCCTCCCTGGTGCCCCCTACACAGACTTTGGATTTCTTTTTTGCACTGCAAACAGTCTAGAAAAAGAGTACACACAGCTCTAACTCTAGCACTACTTGGGAGGCAGATGAAAGAGGAAAAGGACAGAGTGACAAGAAAATACAACCAGAAATGTGTCCTGCCTTATAAAGTCTCATCAAATTTTATGTGTTTGGAAAAAGTCTATTGCCTGTCACTTCCATGAATACACAAGTAACTTAAAATGACAACAATTGAACGTGCACACAAAAAAATTTAGAAAATGGTCAATAAAAGCATATTTGGTCAATCTGGTAAAAAAAGAATAGGTGCTAGACAGCTATGATATAGCTGTTTTTCTATGCTGTGGAGAAGAAAGTGAGCACCTTACTGTCATAGCAGGCACTTCTGCTTATTTATGTGAAATCAGCATGTCCTGCAGCACAGAACTGAACCAAAGGTATTTTTCCAGCAGAAAAGCAGAAGAAAATAAAGCAAAGGAAAAAGCAAATTGTTCCATCTTGGTAGATCTACCAGGTGCCTCATCTGGCACGTGCAGGATGTGACCTGGCACCTTGCAGTCACTGCAAGTAAACCACAGCCATCTACGGATTGTATGTGTGTGAGTACAGGACTTAAAAGCAGCCAGGAAAGGCTCAGCAGATAGCAGGATTCAACTCCAGAAGAATTAGACTGAGTGTGGGGATTGGACTCACTGTGAGCATTGCTTCAGACAAGGCTATAGAGAATCACAGAATCACAGAATATCGGGGATTGGAAGGGACCTCAAGAGATCATCTAGTCCAATCCCCCTCCTGGAGCAGAAACACCAAGATCAGGTCATACAGGAAGGCATCCAGGTGGGTTTTGAATGTCTCCAGAGACAAACTTACCCTGACAAAGTTTTTTCTTATATTTCTGTGGAACCTCCTGTGTTCCAGCTTGCACCCACTGCCCCTTGTCCTATCATTGGAGGTCACTGAAAAAAGCCTGGCTCCATCCTCCTGACACTCACCCTTTACATATTAATAGACATAAATGAGGTCATCCCTCAGTCTCCACTTCTCTGAGCTAAAGAGACCCAGCTCCCTCAGCCTTGTCTTGTCAGGGAGATGCTCCAATCCCTTCACACAAGCTGAAATTAGTTTCCTGCCCACTCAAAGGCTGGAATGGTGCCTGCTGTAGAGGTTCCCGCTAGTTTGCTGATGTGTCTCAGGAGCAGATGGAAATAGAGATCTGAAGAGTACAGGGGACATGTGGTACAAGCAACAGCTTTAGTGTCATAAAAAAAAAAAAGGAGTTTATGGAGCTTGTATATCAGAACAGAGAGGTGTAAACACATTTAAACCTCACATGAAAACATACCTAAGGGAAATACCTAAGTGAGGGCATCAGTCCATGAAACACCAATAATCTCACCCAGTTTTGACTGAAAATAATTCCAAATATTTGGATTATATTGAAGCAGAGTGCATCTTACATGCATGAAACACTTTGTTTCATTGATACTTTCCATTTGAAAGCTGGTTTGGACATATTAGCACATGTATATTTGGGCTTCAAAACCATAATGTGGAGATTTCATGTAATACCCTTTAAAAGAAAATCACAGAAGTTTTTTTTGTTGTTGGTTTTGCTTCTGTTATTAAAGTAAGTGCTTTGTCTGTGCTCTACCAAACTCAGACACAGGAAGAAAAGATGTTTTATCACCATTTTAGCATTTCACGATCTTATCACACATATTTGTGTCTATTTGCAGTTAAATATTTTTATGAATTTTTTGAGTACAACTCAAGCTCTTAGAATTCGATACATTTTTGTGTTACATTTTCATAGTCTGATTTTCATCAGGCCTCTAATGTGTTCTACTAAACTACACCATTTTCCAACATGAAAAAAACTGGTTTGCATTCAAAACCTGTTATTAGAAAATAACAAGTTAAAATAATGATCATTGGTTTGAAAAATCTGGGGCATTTCCTATTCTCTGTCAGTTACAGATGATGTATTGAAATGTAAAGATTTTGCTTTCACAACCCAGAAGAGCTGAAAATGTGGACAATCAGCTGATGGGAAGTCAGAATCCTGCTTTTGGCAAGTTCATAGATAAAGATCTCATACAAAACAGTTTCTCACTGTTCTAAACTGCTTGGCTTTTCATAACAAAATATTTAAGCATGTTCTGGTAAGAGTATCTTCTGAGTAAGTTTCCCAATTGTTTTTTTTTTCAAGAGGAAGAGAAGAACACATCCCTCAAACCATGCAGTTCTGGTATTTGAAAAGCACCAAAGAACAAGGATACCAAATAAAATTCTATTCTTATTACAAAAAAAGTTAGAATCTTGTTAAGTCTAAAAACAAACAAAAAAAAACCAAATTGAGACTACAGGCACTATTTATGCCTTCATTATTAAACTTCTGTAGGTCAAAACTGGCCAGTAGTCATCAGTTGCACTTAACTTCAAATAACTTCTCTCGACATACAGAACCACAGAAGGGTTTGGGTTGGAAGGAACCTCCAAGATCATCTAGTTCCAACTCCCCTGCCATGGGCAGGGACACCGCCTACTAGACCAGGCTGTTCAGTGCCCCATCCAGCCTGGCCCGAAGGAACTCCCGGGAGGAGGAATCCACAACCTAAGGCAGCAACCTCACCATCCTCACAGTAAAGAATTTCTTTCTTATATCTAGCCTAAATCTACCCTCTTCCAGCTTGCATCCATTCCTCCTAGATCTGCTATCCTGGACCCTATTAAAAAATCCTACCCCAGCCTTTCTGTAGGCCCTCTTCAAGTATTGATAAGCTACTATAAGGTACCTTTTACAGCACCTTTTAAGACAGTCTTGAATGGATTCATAACCTGGACTATTAAGAACAACTGTAAATCTGGTACATACTGGATTTTTTTAAAAAATAAACTTGATTCCATGCTGGGTTTACAAGCAAATGTTCAAGCAAATAAAGAATGATTTTGCAAACGGTAGATTTACAGAAATAAGAAATAATCCATTGGCTTTCCTGGTGGTTTATTTGGTAGACAAAAAACTTTTGCTGCATGGGGAGTCCACCTAATGCATCTCAGATAAAGCTTAACACAAACATACAACAATGTTTGATGATAATGAGTTCCTCTTCCAGATCCAAATCACCAGCAGTTGCTGGTACTTCCCATCATGGAAGACAAATATGTACTCAGACTGGATGGAATTGTTATTTCATTGTGATGGGAGAATGGAGAGGTGTGCTCTGTGCACATGTATACAGCAGAATGTGGAGATTAAAAGAGAGATTTGAGAAGTGCAGTCTGTATATTCCCATTGCTTACATAAATGTCCTCCTAAATACACTGTAGCTTTTGCTTTTAGAACAGATGTGGTCAGCAGAGCTGTAAAAATAAAACTTATCTTTCTATTATAAACAATGTAACCTATTGTCCTGGTTTGAGGTAGAATGGGGTAAATTTTCTGGTTTGTGTTTGTACTAATATTTTTACTTGTTATTATTGTGTGTAAGATTGTTTATCGTTGTATAATGTTTAAAGAAAAACGGAGGAATTGGTGGGGGATGGAAACAGGCTAGGGAGTTAACAACGGCCATCAAGAAGACAAAGGAGAGTGATCGACGCCTGCGGCAGACCTCGCCAGGTTGGAGCCCAGCCTGGGGGAGGTGCCGACAAGGAACTCGTGGTCGGCTGTACCCGAAAGAGGAAGGAGAGAAATCGCAAGGGGAGGGTTCTACATTGATGGATGTAACATGTAACCAATGGAGTATTCCATCCCATCTGCCCCANGGAGCTGGATTCTCCTCGGCCGGCTCATGTGGGAACGTGATCATCATCCCGGGAGCTGGATTCGGTCTTGTAAATATTGTACACCTTTTTATCTTTTCCTTTTGATTTTGTTTATTGTTTCATTATCTATTAAAGTAGTTCAGAATTCTTCTGAACTCGTAAATCTCCTCCTTCCTTCCTCTCCTCTCCTCAGAGAGAGGAGGGAGGGCCATCTGTCTCTGGGGGGCTAATTTATTAATTTTGGCCCAAAACCAGGACACCTATGCTCCTTATAATACATGTACTCTGTTTATTCTTCCATGTAGGAAACTCTAAATAAACACAAAAAGAAAAAGAAACACACATTCCTCCCTTACAATCTCAGAACAAAAGGACAACACAAAGCAAGCATCCACTGCAGTAGGACTGAGAGCGCATACTGGTTATTTCGAGTAGAACATGTTATTCCATGGCTGCAACTGTTTCCAAAATAAAGAACTAGAATGCTATAATTAATATAGAAAAAAAAAAAAAAATGTNAAGCAAGCATCCACTGCAGTAGGACTGAGAGCGCATACTGGTTATTTCGAGTAGAACATGTTATTCCATGGCTGCAACTGTTTCCAAAATAAAGAACTAGAATGCTATAATTAATATAGAAAAAAAAAAAAAAAGCATGTGGCAGCATAAAGGCATGACACCATGAGGAAGAATACATAGATAAATTTTTCTCAAAAAAAATTAAGATATTTTTTAAAAAGCTACCACATTTTGCCACAGAGAACAGATTTCAGCAGATGTTTCACCTGAACATAAGACAAGAGCAGGGCAAAAGCCTTGGCCACAAACTCCCAAACTTGAAGTTATAGGAGAGAAATTTCCTTGAAGTTATTCCAGCTTAGATCCTAAACACTGTGTTTCGCCTCTAACAGAGTACCAGCCTCATTAGTCCTCAAAGGCTGACAGAGAAGTGGACAAACAAGCCCTTCCATGCACTTGCTAAGGGATCCTGCTGATTTCATTAGTCTGCATTTGATGGAAGTCTAACTCCAGCACAGCTGGCTCCCCTTGCATTAAACACCCTCGACTCCATCAGACAGATGTGGCTAGAAAATTCCATTGAGTGCACCACACTCTCTCTTGCCCCTCTTCCCCCTCCTCCAGCTTTGGGGGAATAGCTCTGAGGGGAGGGAACGGAGAGAGAAGTTGCTACTGCTGCAGAAGAGCCTGGGCAGGAGAGCATTGCTGGAGCTGGTAGCACAGTATGGTCTCCATTAGGTCTCAAAGGACATTCATCAGTGTCCCCTGCACCTCCACTAAACAAGAGATGTCTCTTATAACATCAGATGCATCTTTCATCATCTTGCCTTAGAGTGGGATGTACAGCAGTAGTGTGGATTTTGGCATTAAAAGGGGCATTCCACAGTCATCCAATCTGCTGAGCTGATTAGTCAGAACAGTATTTCCAAATGAAGATGAAGAGACGTATAATTACAGTTGAAAGCAAATTCCTTTACACTTAGCACTGCTTAGAACAATTATCAGAGTAATACGAAGCAGAGTGAAAGTCTGATGGATTTAGTTAGAAAAGCCAGCTGTGATTTTGCTGGAAATTTAATTTTATGGGCTCCTCAGCATTTGTGTAGAGTGAATTCCAAGCAAAAAGGAATGCCTTTACTTTGACTATCTAGAATTAGGGCTGCCTCCTTGAGTATCATTGGAAATTTCTCAAAGCAGAACTACAAGGCAGTTTTACAAACCAGCCTATCTGGTAAAGCTGCCTTTATGGATGTTGAGTCAACTCATGTTTGGGCTTGCATTGTCTTTATAGAATCACAGAATCATAGAATTGTTTGGGTTGGAAGGGGTCATCTAGTTCCATCCCCCCTACCATGGGCAGGAACACCTAGACTAGGCTGCTCAGTGCCTCATCCAGCCTAGTCTTAAACACCTCCAAGGACTGAGGGGGCATCCACAACGTCTCTGGGCAACTTATCCCAGTGTCTCATCACCCTTACAGTAAAGAATTTCTTTCTTATCTCAGCCTGAATTTCCCCTCTTCCAATTTGCATCCATTATGCCTAGTCCTGCCATCAGATATCCTATTAAACAGGTCCTACCCCAGCCTTTTGTAGCCCCCTCCAGGTACTGAGAAGCTACTATGAGCCTCCTCTTTTCCAGGCTGAAGAGCCCCAACACCTTCAGCCTCTCCTCCAGCCTGGGCAGGTACAACTCCCACTAGACCAAGTTGCTCAGTACCTAATCCAGCCTGGCCTATAACACCTCCAGGGAGGGGGCATCCACAACCTCTCTGGGCAACCTGTTCCATTGTCTCACCACCCTCACCATCAAGAATTTCTGTCTTATCTCCAGCCTGAATCTTCCCTCTTCCAATTTACATCCATTATTTCTAGTCCTTTTATTCCCATACCACAAACTCTGTGCCATTTAACCTGCAAAATACAACAGCATGTCTTAAGCTCCAAAAAATAGCCCTGAAAGCACACAGTGTTGGTGCTCCTGACCTGCTACAGACTAAGATGCTGGCAGATGAGTTAGAAGACAATTAGCCCAATTTCACATCTCCTAGCAGCCGAAAAATTTCATGTTATCTCAGTCACAGTGGATGGATGCCAAGTTCACTGGAAACAACCCCGCTGATTTACCCAGTCCATTTTAATACTTTAGAAATACTGTTAAAACACGACTGTCCCTAATTACACAGGGATCAGCGCACGGTGTCCCCCTCACCCGGGATTCTCCCAGAAGGGCTGCAATCACCTGCATTCCCCTTAATTTCACCATGCAATTCCAACTAATTTCATCCTAGTACAGTGCTGTCAGACAACTCCCATGTCTCTGCGGTTTTAATCGATTAGCTCAATGTCTCTATAATGCATCACCAGCTGCCAGGCACAGAACTGGACGCTTTGCAAGCATTTCAGCTAAAAGACAGTTTAATTACTCCAGCAGCATCTCAAAGGCATAGGCACAAGGAATGGGAAAGGGATTATTAAAATATTTGGTAGCAACAAACCACTTCCGAAGAGAGCAAATGATGACAATCAAAAGGTAGAAAAAGGAGGAGGAGAAAAGATGGCATTTTTTAAATAGTCCTTTTTTTTTTTACTGGACCCTAATGTATTCAGGCAAATGGACTGCTATAAGCATTGCTGTTTACACAGTGCTCTCCTGCTTTTTAATAATTCTTTTGCTGGAACAGAGAAATTAAACAAGTTGACATTGTTGTCAGTAAATTGCAATATAAGAAAGATACCTTGGATTAGAAAATACAGTAATTAAATTAGAAAATCACAGAATCATAGAA
>VZTY01029756.1:36839-52625 GCA_013400935.1 Turnix velox | reverse complement strand
CCCACCCCACCCACACTAGGTGTCCCCTGCCCTATAATATCCCAGGGGTGGGCACAAAAAAGGATGTGATAATTGATATGGGTGAAAACGACAGTTCTTCTCAGTGTTTTTCAGTGGGTTTATTTTGGAGGAGGGGGGAAGGAAGGGAATGGATTTTTTGCTGACAGAGCACAGCACAGCCCCCCAAAACCCCCTGTTTCCCTCCAACTGGGCTCCTCTCACCCCACACACAGACCTAAAAATCTACTTGGGATGGACTTGGCTTCCCCAAACTCCTCAATAACATAAAGATTTGAAAGAAAAAGGTTCACAGAATGCACATCCCTCCCCCTTCAAACCTCTTCCCCCCCCCCCGGGGATTTTGGGTTTCCCCATGGACTGACTCAGGCTGGAAACTCTTTGGGTTCCTCTGGGTGCCCAGATGTAGGTCAGCATCACCACCACCCCACTCAGCAGCCAGAGGAGCCCAGCACCACTCACCTCAGCACTGCACAGGTAAGAAAACTCCTCATTCTACCCCATTTTTGGGGTAGAGCCCCTCACAATAATCCCTTTGTTGGTTTCTTTTTGGCTATTTGGGCATTATCCCCATCCAGGAGGGCTTGGGCTTGCACAAACAGGGGAATCTTTTTCCTGCTACTTTTCCTTTTTTATCCCCATGATTTCCCCCAATCTTTGGGGTTTTAAGCCCCCCAAAATAAACCTTTTTTGGTAATTTTTTTTTTGCTATTTGGGGCATTATCCCCCTCCAGAAAGGTTTGCAAAACCAGGGGAAGGCTTTTTCCTTCTCCTTTTTCTTTCTTATCCCCACCATTTCCCCTATCTTTGGGTTTTAAGCCCCTCAAAATAATCCCTTTTAGTAAAGTTTTTGGCTATTTGGGCATTATCCCCCTCCAGAAGGGTTTGCACAAGGAGGAGAAGGGTAAAGTTTTCTCCTTTTTCTTTCTTATCCCCATCATTTCCCCCCATCTTTGGGTTTTAAATCCCTCCAAAATAATCCCCTTTGGTATTTTTTTGGCTATTTGGGCATTAACACCCTCCAGAAGGAGTTGGGTTTGCACAACCAGGGGAAAGCCTTTTCCTTTTTCTTTCTTTTCCTCTCCATTTTCCTCCATTTTGGGGTTTTAAGCCCCCCATAATAACCTCTTTTTGAGGTGTTTTGGTTTTGTTTTTTTTTTTTTACTGTTTGGGCATTACCCCCTCTGAGAGGCATTGCCTGGAAGGGGTTTGGGTTTGTACAAGCCCAGAAGAGTCTCCCCTTTGCTTTCTTCTGCCCTAATTTACCCCCAGACTTTAAAGAGGGAAGGGATCAAAGACAAGCATCTTCCCATGAGGGGCAGAATCTCCCTCCTTTTGCCTTTTTATTTTGCATTTTTAGGCCATTTTCCTCTTTTCATCCCATTTGTTCCACCTTGTAGAAGGGTTTGGGGGAGGAAAGATCTTTAAGGTCCCTTCCAACCCAAATAATTCTAGGATTCATTAAGATCCGACTGCTCTTGTACCTAACAAGGTTGGGACACAGGGCTGGACAGACACCAAAGCCTTTGCTGTAGCCACTGCTTGGTTTTGGGGTGAAAAATCATCATTTTGAGGCTTTTATAGTGGAATCTGGTTCAGTGTTCTCCTTGGGAACGTGTAATTTCTAATACTGATTTGGTTTGGTAGAGGGTTATTTTAATTATCATAAGGAAAATTATGGGGGCACAGGGCTCAGCTTGCAGTGGTTGAAGGGGGAGTGCAAGGTCCCTAATGAAAGGGGAAAAGGAGGTGAAAACAAAGAGGAAAACTGGAAAAAGAGGGTAAAATCTTGGGCAGGGGCAGAAAGGAGAATGAAGTAAGAAGGAAAGCCTTCACCTGGGATTTTGGGGTCATCAAGGGGTTGGGGGTGATGCCAGAAAGATCCATGTCTCTGCTCAGGGTGGGAGAGATGCTACAGAGTATCACAGGGGTAGGAGAGATGTTATGGAACCAGAGGAACTTTCTGTTCCAGGGGTATCTGTGCAGTTGGGGACCACCTCACACTTTCTCCCCTATCCCCAGACTATGCCACCCATTGGCAGGAGCCACAGCCCAGGCCATGGTGGAATCCAGCAAGGCTTTGGTGCTCCACATCCTGCTCTGCTGCCTCTGTGGGGGTAAGTGGCCACTTGGCTTGGCACAGGATCAGAAAGTTGGAAGGGACCTTCCAAGGCCCTGCAGTTACAGGGACATTCTGAACTAGATCATGTTGCTCAGAGCCTCACCAAGCCTGGCCTTGGATGTTTCCAGGCATTGATGGGACCTCCATCCACCACCTCTCTGAGCAACCTGGGACAGTGTCTCACCACCCTCATGGGGAAGAACTTCTTCCTCATGTCTCATCTAAAACTGCCCTGCTCTAGTTTCAAATGCATGATGCATGGCCAGCAGCATCACCCTGGAGGTGATGGGCCAACCTTGATGTACCACCAGAGCAGAACCCTCCCCCGCCCTCCCAACCAGGGCACTGGAGCTGGAGGAGCTATCTTACACCCTGGCTACATCCAGAGGGGTTGGAGGGTGCTGGTGGTGAGATCCCTCCTTTCCAGGAAGGCCAGATGGACCTCAATAGCAGGGCTGGCACCAACCCTCATCTGATAGTGAAGGGTATCATGGCCCCCACGTAGGGGCTGTCGCCCACATCTTGGGAGAGAATCAAAGCTCTCAAGGCTGCAGGTTATTTCCCCTACAGTCATCTAAGCCTTAGAGAAACATCCCCCCCAAAAAAAAATAGAAAACAAAAAAACCCCAAATGGTGAAACTTGATGTTCTTCATCTGAGGGGATGAGTCACCCACCAGGTGCTGAAGGTTTATCCCCCACACTGGGGGGAGTGAGGAGGGGTCCCACCATGCTGCTGTCCACATCCCAGCCAAGTAGCTGCTTCTTCAGAATGATGGGCACCATCCTTCACCATGGGATGCCCACCTGAAGCCCTCCAACTGGGTTCTCGGTGCAGGTGCCACTCGTATCAAGTGCTTTGGCCAGGTCTGGATTGATCCTGCCTCAGTGGTACCGATGGGCTCCAACATCACCATCAACTGCATCTCCACCCTGGGCTGCCCCTCAGCCAAGCTCTCCATCCTACTCAACTACAGCCATCCTCAGGCTCCCCTGAGGCAACTCAACAGCAGCACTATCCAGCTCCATCTCCCCAACTTCCGCGGACCCTTGTGGACCATCCTCTGCCTGGCTCAATGTCACAACAGCCAGAATTTTGAGCTGGTGTGTGGCACCAATGTCATGGCTGGATGTAAGTCCCTCTCCATCCCTATGGGCTTTCCATGGGGTTATTTTCTCCCATCACCAGTGGGATGGTTACAGCAGCCTGGGTTTTGCTCCCACAGATCCCCCAGACCCCCCCAGTAACCTGAGCTGTGCCATCAATGAGGGCTCTGAGCACCTGCAGTGCAGATGGGACACAGGACAGCCCACCCACCTCAGCACCCACTACACCCTCCACCTGCACAGGTAAGATCTCGAGGATGGTGAGGAGGATGGGGACCACGGGTTGCACAGCAACATGGCGTGTGGTTGGGTCACTGTGGCCACAGATGGGTGACACCAAATCTCTTCCTGCCCTAGTTAC
This sequence comes from Turnix velox, assembly GCA_013400935.1. Lineage (NCBI taxonomy): Eukaryota > Metazoa > Chordata > Aves > Charadriiformes > Turnicidae > Turnix > Turnix velox. The sequence continues at coordinate 49,019 of VZTY01029756.1, read as the reverse complement.
ACTTCCTAAAGCTCACATTTTGCCCTCCTCCCTTCCTTGTGAACTTTTTTGGGGGGGTTAGTTCTACAGGATGGAGCCCCCGGTGCTGTTGGTAGCCCCACCACCACATGCATGTTGCAACAGATGCAATTGGAAGGGACCTTCCAAAGCCATCAAGTGCCACCCCCAGCAGTGACAGGGACATTCTGCACTAGATCAGGCTGCTAAGAGCCTCAGCAAGCCTGCCCTTGGATGTTTCCAGGGATGGGACCTCCATCCACTGTCTCCCCAAGATAAGGGGTGCACCCAATGCTGCTCTAACCCCCTCCAGGGTACAAATCTGGAGCCTGAAGGGTGTCATAGCCCCTTCCAACCAAGCCTTGGGAAGTTTCCTGCCATGGGGGACACCAAAAGCCCCAAGACACAAGCCCACAAAGTCTCTTCAAACTCTTCTGAAGTTAATCTGACTCAAACATTAAAGCAAAGCTCATTCAGTCCTGTCACACGTGGGCTGTGTGAAGAGAAGTGATCAAACACACACCTAAATGTGGCTGAGAGAGAAGAAAAAGTGGACTTTCCATGTTGAGAACAAACAGAACCATAGATAGATTCAGATTTGGAAGAGTCTTTCAAAGGCCATCTAGTGCCACCCCCCTGCAGTGACAGGCACATCCTGCACTGGATGAAGTTGCTCAGAGCCTCAGCAAGCCTGGCCTTGGATGTCTCCAAGCATTGATGGGGCCTCCACCACCTCTCTGGGCAACCTGAGACAATGTCTCCCCACCCTCATGGGCAATAATTTCTTCCTCATGTCTGACCTAACCCTGCCCTGCTCTAGTTTCAAACCATTGCTCTCCATCCCATCACTCCATGTCCTGATCAATGCCCTGCAGAAGGGAAGCATGGAGAGTGGCTGCTTTCTGGTGCTCTCAGGAGTAATGCTTGCTTTGGAGGTGACTGTGTCTCCACATGAGCCAGGGTTGACTTACCAGTGGGTGAGTGATGCTGGAATGGGGTCTCTAACTGGGGGTGGCTTTTGCTTCCCGGTGCAAGGATGGCAGCAGCAGATTCTGAGGAGGAAGAAGAGGAAGAAGAGGAAGAGGTCTTCCCTGCAGGCTCACTAGTGCTGCTGAACACCCTGCGTGGTGGGACCCACTACTCAGCATGGGTGCAGGCCACCAATGCCCTGGGCACTGCCCACTCACCCACCCAACATCTCAACCTGCAGGAGCTTGGTATGTCCATCCATTCAACCATCCATCCGTCCAACCATCCAACCTTGAGCTCAGCCTCTCCTCTCTTCTCTCTCCCCCCAGTGGTGCCCTCTCTGCCCCTGGTCACCAGCGCTGAGACCACAGAGACATCACCTCCCATCACCACCATCTGGTGGAGGAGGAGGACACAACTGGAGAACGTGCACTGTGAGGAGAGACACAAAGCCACCAGCACCCTGGAATGGCATGTGAGACCACCCAATACCCCTCCCCCCCAAAAAAAAACCCTCCTCCCATGTAGAGCAATTTTCAAGAGCTGGCCCCCCTCTTAGGTAAAAGTATAATCCTACAGTCCTGTTCTTGATGTAGAACTCCAAGACCCCAGGGGGAACAAGAGCAACTTAGGGCACTCAACATCCACCCTTTGCTTTGGCATCAGTGGGAGGGGGAGTGAGTATGTAGCCCCCCAGTTTTTCTGGGGCAGGACAAAGACCAGGCACCCCTTCTGGCAGGGTTCTCTCTGCCTTTTAAGAAAAAAAGCCAAACTAGGTATTTCCAAAGGTTATCTTGGCCCTGCAAAGCCTCCAGGACTCCCAGGCAAAACCACCCTCAGACCATCTCTCACCAAGTCCCTGCTGGAAATCCCTCTGGGGCTGAGGATGGATCCTAGAACTCACCAGAACCCCTAGAACTACCTTAAATCCAACACAGGGCAAACAACCTCCCAGCTTGCCCAGTGCTTTAGCATCTTGTGACAGCATCAACCCCAAAAACATCCTGTAGCCATGAGGTGGGGGTGACGAGGACCCTCCTGGATGTGCCCCAAGGCTTAGCCAGCCCTGTGTGCTCAAAGAGGACCATGATTGTCCCCATAAACATCTACCAGAATCCTGCTCCCCTGACAGGTAGGGACATGGGACAGCATGGCACAGGAGGAGTTCACCTCACATCACCAGCTGCAGAGTGGCACCCAATACAGCTTCCAGGTCCGCTGCCAGCTCAGCTCCCCCTCCAGCCCCTGGAGCTCCTGGAGCACCCCCTTCTCCTACACCACCCCTGAGGCAGGTAAGTACCTCTCCTGGAGGTGCTCAGAAGGGAACTTGGCCCAAAAAATCCAGCTGCTGGGCAGGCTGAAGTTGTCCTGCAACAAGTGTGTGCATGGCATGTAGATGTCATGCATGTCCATAAATCCCCACGCTGCCAGAGGGGCTCCTGGCTTACATGGGATATGATGCTGTGTTCCATGAGGCACCACCACCGTCCTCATGCCACACCTGAGCCAGCAGCTCCTTTCATGCCCTCCAGCCACCAAGCCCTACTGCAAGGCTGTAGTGGTTCTGGCAGATTCTTGAAGCTGGAGAGAAACCACGGGGGAGCTTTAAGGGCACATGGTTTCCTGTACAGAGGGACAAATGGGATGTGTTTGTCCACCCTTGGTAGCTTGTTCTTTCCCCAGCAACAGAAACCATCTCCTGCCTCAAGTTCAAAAGGCACCTCAGCTGTGTTTGATGTAGATTAGTAGAACTTGCTACATTGCTAGAAGGTTCTCTAGCAGACTCTGAAGAGGTCTGAACTGTGAATTTCTACCGCACCTTTCCCAAATTTAGGAAGTAGCCAGATGGGAATATATTTTCACACAGAACACCAGAGGTTTGTCAACATTGTACAACACAGCTTCCCAAGGTTTAGTCTTAGAAAAGCTTAAAACTTTCACAAAAAAAAAAACCCAAAAACCAAAAACAACAAAAGGACTGCAAAAATCAGGGTTTAGCCTAAATTTGTTCACTGATTACAAAAACATTTTGGGAAAATTTTGTGCTAACAAAGAACGAGATTTTTCAAGAAATATGAAGTCACTTTCACATAGCACTTTGCACCCCAATTCCAAACAGCAGGAGGAGCTCAGGCATGGAGGCTCCATTATCTCAACCAGCAGCAGGCTGAGATGCCCAAGAAGAGTCATCATCTTTGCTTCTGGGCTGTTACCCTTCAGGAGCTCTTGTCACCTCTCACACTTCCTCCCACAGCCCCAACCTCCTCACCCCACGTCTGGAGGCGCCTGGGTCCAACCTTCCCAAATGGCAGCCACGAGGTGACAGTCTTCATCAAGGTAAGAGATGGGCTTTTGCTACCTCCTGTTAAGTCCTCCCATGCTTGGTTCCTCCCCAGGAACACAGTACCTACCAAGAGCAGGTGGGTTGGAAAGGACCTTAATGATCATCCAGTTGATGATCCCTGGGCAGGGAACTCCCACCAGCCCAGGCTGCTCCAAGCCCTGTCCAACCTGGCCTTGAGCCCCTCCAGGGCTGGGGCAGCCACAGCTTCTCTGGGCAGCCTTGGCCAGGAGATCACTCCCCGCCCAGCAGAGGATTTATCTCTCACATCTCACTCAAATCACCCTCTTTCAGCCTCAAACCCTTCCCCCTGGTCCCACATCTCCCCTCCCTGCTTCAGAACCCTCCCCAAGATGATTAAATAGATGATCTTTAAGGTCCTTTCTAACCCAAAACATTCTATGATACTGTTCCTTAAGACCCCCTTGACAAAATAATGATGGAGGGGAGAAGGGGGAGGGAATAGGAGAACCCAACATTTCCTTGGGTGAAAATTTTTCCACCCTTGAATGTCATCTTCTCCTTGAATGGAGATGACACTTGTCCTAAACTGAGACTGGCCAGAGCTGGACCCCACAAGGATTCCTGTCTGGCCCTTCCCAGCCCCTGTCACCTTGGGATGCTCATGGGAGGATCCTGGGCTACACCGTGGTTGCCAAGAGCCCCAGGGGAGACATACCTCTCTGCAACACATCCAGCACCTTCTGCAGAATCTTGGTGCCCCCAGGAACCCATGTCCTCCATGTCACAGCTCACAACTCCAAGGGAGCTTCCAGCCCTGCCAGCATCACCCTCATCCAGGACCCCAAAAGCCAAGAAGGTAAGATCTCAGACACCAACCAGCCTAGATTTTGACAGGAGAAAAGGTGCTGAAGTAAGGGGAAAGCTTCACTCTGCTGAGGAACACAATGTCCTCCACAGCCACATATTTCAACCCTCAGAATTTGAAGGCAGCAGCAACAAGCTTCAAAATAAGTTTATCCTACTTATATTGGCTCAGCACTTCCAAAATTACCTCCAACCAAGGAGACAGTCCCTGATGGGAGGAAGAATAATCACCATTTGGCCCACCTTAGGTTCTCCATGTCACAGGCTGTGTTTTTCCCCGCAGCCATGTTTTTGAAAAAAAAAACCAAAAAAAACAGCCACCACAAAAGCAAAACCCAAAGGTCTTTTCTGATGAGCAATGGGAGAGGAAAGTCCCATCCAAACCAGGGACAAACCTGTGAGTAAGAAGAAACTGAAGAGAATGAAGGTGGTAAAAAAAAAAGATCTCCAACCTCTGGTGGTGATGAGAATCCTGTGGCCTTTCTTGTAAGAACTGACAGGTGAGATGTGACAAAGCTGAAGATGGGCTTCTGTGACAAGTGTCAGCATAGATAGATATATATATAAGATACATATTTTTATATTTTTAAAACTATTTTTCATATATCTACATGCATCACATTCTAGAACTTCTTGTATCGTCCCCCCCCAGGGAACAAGAGAGACCTTGTTCAGGGAGACCTTTGCTTGAAGGTCTCTTTAAAAGTCCTTCAAGAAAGCCATGTTTCTCCTGGCTTAGCTGACCCTTCCCAGCCTCCTGAAGGTGACCTTGGTGACACCTCTCTCCACAGAGTTCCCAGCACCTGAAGATGTGAAAGTCAAGCCTGAGAAGGGGAGAGGAGCCCTGGTGACATGGAAACCCCCTCAGCACAGCAGGAAGACCCCACTCTGGTTCATAGTGGAATGGATTCCCACCACCCAGTACAGCCAAGGGGAGCAGCATTTTTGGGAGCAAGTCCCCCACAATGAAACACACACCTACATCCCAGGTAAGAACTTTCTGGTTCAGCTCACCAGGATGATACAAAGCCAGAATATCCTGCTGTTGGGTTGGAAACTGAGCCCCTGCACACATGGTTTTTGGGAGTGGGACCATGAAGAACCCTTAGGGAAAAAGAGGAGTGAAGCAATAGGGAACCTGAGGGCAGTTGGTGGGGTTTGGACCCCCAGCTGAAGGTCACAGGGAAGGGAGTGACACGTGCCCTTCTACTAGGGTCTGGTAAGATCCCACTTGGAGTTACTGGGTCCAATTACAGAGCCCTCAACATCAGAAGGACGTTGAGCTGTCANAATGGATGGAGATTCTAACTAGATAATCTTTAAGGTCCCTTCCAACCCAAACCATTCTACGATTCTATAATTGAGCTGGTAGGCAGGGAACCTTGGGGGAAGCTGAGAAGACCTGCCCAAAGTGCAGGAGATATTTAAAGGGTGCAGAGTGAAGGTACAACACTTGATGCACCACAGCCATTGCTTCATCACAGAACCTGGGAATGGTCCAGGTTGAAAGGGACCTTTCAGTTCCTGGAGTCCAGCCATGGATCCAGCTTTGACAAGAACCAGCCCTAAAACATCTCTCTAAGCTCTGTGTCTTCCCAGCTCCGAAATCCCATCTCTCCTCTTCACCATACCCAGAGAAACAAGCCTGTGTATCCACATCAATACAGCCCAAACCCAGCAGCAGAACGCCTCAGGACCTACCCTGCTCCATTCCTGCCTCCTCATATTAATTCTGGTGTTTATGGGTATTTTGGGTCTTCATAGCCAGTTATCTGACCAGACTTTTGCTCTTACCTACAAGATTTTGGGAACCACTTTCCCTAGGAGAAGGAAGACAGGCAGCACTCACAGCTGGAGAGCCTCCCACTCCTTGATCCAGTCCCACTACTCAGTGTCAAGCCCTCAAGCAAACCCAGATCTTCTATCACAGTTTACAAACACCTTTTTAAGTCAAATCTTACCTCTTTCCAGAAGAGACGGCAGCAGGAGGTCACCTGGGTGTGTGGGTGTACGCAGTCTACTCCCATGGGGTCAGCAAATCAAGCTCCAACCAAGGTATGCCCAGTTGGGGGGGGAGAAGTCAATCCTTGCTGTGACAGGTTTGCAGAACTCAACTTGCTCTTTCTTTCTCCATAATCCCATCACCAGCCAGCTCTGTAGAATTACTGGCCTGGGACAGACAGAGGACAGTAAGGACAGTCCATGCACCATCTCCAGTATTATCTGTCTTTGCTTTGGTTGCTCTCCAGAGCTGCTCCTCAGGATAAACCACCAACAGCTCAACATCTAAAAGCTAAGGACGCCTCCAAACCCTGCTCCACAGGACACTACACGCATTGTCCAGGTTTGAAGGACCATGGAGGATGAAGTTAAGACACTAAATCAACTCCTTGGTCAAAGCTAGAACCTCCAGAGATCATCCAGCACAGATCCCAGCCCTGGGTTGAGCTCAAATAGCCCCACAAGCAGGGGCTGTAGATGAAGGTCCCAGGTGGGGCTGGTCAGAGCCTTTAGGACCTGATGGTGCCATCAGAGCCATCTTTGCCTGCACACAGCTGTAATACCTTGGCATGTCAATGGTCCATCATACCATGCTGCAACACAGCTTTAGATGCATCTTTTGAAGCTTCTCAGATACTTTCATGACTTTGAAAGGGACAATTTGTCCTTTTTTTTCCCCCAAGAAATGGACACAAATACCCCTACATGGGCCATCCCAGGCTGGTAGCCCTAACTGCTGGCTCTCACCTTCATGGACATACTGACAGCCTTTGGCTCTGGGTAGGTCAGGGTTTGGGCATCTCCAGCTCTGGTGATGTGAATTTCCAGGGTCTTGATCCTCAGGTGAGGCTTGAACTTCAGCAGCTGGTCTCCATCTGCACAGAAGAGGGAAGAGTTGGGTTCCTTCCCTCTAAAGGGCACCACACTGCTCCTGCCTGCCATGGGGTGGTTGCCCAGGTCCCCATGCAGGAAGTTGACCCCGAGGAGATGCTTGTGAGTAGGTTTCCTGACCATGTAGCTGTGGTTCTGGTCCTGACTCAGTCCAACATCCAGCCCAGTGGTGGGGTCACCCTTAGCTTTCACCCTCACCTTTTTGTGCAGCAGCAACATGACCACATATTGGTTAAGGAGAAGACATCCCAAGGAATGGTCAGGAAGCTGGGTTGTTTCCTTAATCTTGAAAAGAAAAACCTAAACCCCTTCTTCCCACAGCAGATCTGCAGGTCTTCCCTTACCACCCAGGCAATCATCCAAATTGATACTGTCCCAAAATTCCATCTAAAAATTTAGCTCCACTTTGAGAAATAACTCAAAACTGATCATGGAAAATGATGTGAAGTTCCTCAGGAACTTGTTTCAGGTCTTGAGGGGAGCAATGTGCATGGAAGATGTTTAGATGTTGGTGTATCTCCTTGAGATGAGAAATAGGAGACTGTGAGGAGTCAGACCATTAATGTTTCTAAATAAGACTGACAAGCTACAAAAAAACATCTCTTCTACATCATACATTGCCTTCTAAACCTGCTTTTTTCTCTCTGTTGAAGCCCTCTTGGAGAACCAGGTCCTGAATAGCACCTCCAGTGAGATCTCCCATGGTAAGAAGCCAGTAGGTAAGCCAGGCATTCTCCTACACCACAAACGGATGACCAGAACCGTCTACTGATGGAGGAAGCAAAAATTGCCTTTACCTCTGGGAGAGGTACTTTTCCCTTGGTGGAGCCATCTTCTTGCACATTTTCTGGTAAAGGTCACGTTATGACCTGGTGCAGCACTTGAAATCGAAAGCAAAACCAACATGAGCTGAAGAAGTCACCTCAGCATTCCTGGAAGGTGCAGGAAACCACTCAACATGGTGTGACCACACCTCTTTGACTTACAAGAAGGACATTGAGCTGTTAGAGTGGGTCCAGAGGAGGCCATGAAGATGATGAGAGGGATGGAGCAACTCCCTTCTGAGGTCAGGCTGAAGGAGTTGGAGTTGTTCAGCCTGGAGAAGAGAAGGCTCAGGGGAAACCTCAGAGCAGCTTCTCAATACTTGAAGGAAGGGGGCTCCAGAAAGGCTGGGGTAGGACTTTTGAATAGAGTCCAGGATGGCAGGACTAGGAGGAATGGATGCAAATTGGAAGAGGGGAGATTTAGGCTGGAGAGAAGAAAGAAGTTCTTTGCTGTGAGGGTGGTGAGACACAGGAAGAGGTTTCCCTGAGAGACTTTGGATGCCCCCTCTCTCCCTGGAGGTGTTTAAGGCCAGGCTGGATGAGGCATTGAGCAACCCAGTGTAGTGGGAGGTGTCCCTGCCCATGGCAGGGGGGTTGGAACTAGGTGATCTTGAAGGTCCCTTCCAACCCAGACACTTCTATGATTCTATACTTGGCTGCACCCCCTTGCCATCGCAACCTCACATCATAGGACAAGGAGGATGGAACAACACTTTTGTTTCTTCTTTTGCTATGGCTTTGCTTCACCTTCTGGGGTGCAAAAGGTCCAGTGAGACACCGAAGGGCTTCTTGGTCATAGGTCTGCCCTGTCCACCAGCTGCGAGAACCTCAGAGCACCTACAAATCCTTCTCAAGAGGGTGCAGACATGGGAGAAATAGGCTCTTCTCCCAAAGAACAGCCCATAGGACAAGAAGGGATGCCCTCCAGTTGCTCTAGGGGAGGTTCAGGATGGATATGAGGAAGAATTTTGACCCAGAAAAGGTTGTCAAGCCTTGGAAGAGGCTGCCCAGGGCAGTATTTGAGGCCGCATCCCTGGAGGAATTTCAGAGCTGGGAAGACACAGAGCTCAGAGAGATGGTTTGGGGCTGGTTCTTGTCAGACTTGGGTCCATGGTTGGACCCATGGAGATGAAAGGTCCTTCCCAACCTGGACCTCAGTTATTTCATTATTCTAACCAACATTGTAGCAGATGGGGAGGTGAAGCAGGGCTTCCACACTGACCTTCTTCTCTGTCCTTTTCCAGATGATGACACTGGAGTGTTCCTAGCAGTGGGAGCCAGCATGATCACACTCTCTGTTGTCTTTCTGATTCTGATGTTTAAAAAGTCAGCCAGAAAAAGGTATTTCTTCCTTCACAAATTTTTTACCCCTTATTTCCGATTCCCACCTTTACTCCACAGCAGTTTGGAGCTAACCCCAGAAGCCTGCTCAGGGAGATGCTTTAGGGCTGGATCTTGTCAGAGCTGGGATGATGGTTGGACTCCAGGAGCTGAAAGGTCCCTTCCAGCCTGGACATTACCAGCAGGTCAAGAGAGGTGATTTTGCCGCTCTGCTGAGCTCTGGTGAGACCCCACCTGGAGTTATGTTTTCCAGTTCTGGAGCCCTCAACGTAAGAAAGTCATTGAGCTGTTGGAGCTGGTCCAGAGGAGGACACCAAGATTATGAGAGGGCTGGAGGGCTCAAGGACTTTTGAATAGGGTCCAGGATGTCATGTCTAGGAGTAATGGATGCAAATTGGAAAAGGGGAGATTCTTTGCTGTGAGAGTGGTGAGACACTGGAAGAGGTTGCCCAGAGAGGATGTGGATGCCCCCTCAATCCCTGCAGGTGTTTAAGGCCAGGCAGGACAGGGCATTGAGCAGCCTGATCTAGTGGGTGGTGTCCCTGCCCATGGCAGGGGAGTTGGAACTAGATGATCTTGAAGGTCCCTTCCAACCCAAACCATTCTATGATTCCATGATTTAACCAACATTGTGGCAGATGGGGCGGTGGAGCAGGACCTCCACACCTGAGTGATAAGGATGATGCCTTCTGTTAACCACCTTGCTGTGTGCCAGGACATCTCTGTGCTCTGAGGCAGATTCCAACATAAGAAGTTAAAATCACTCCTCTACAAGGACAGAGTGAAGGACAGGAGACATCACACAGAATTAAGGGGTAGAAAAAGACTGCAAAAAGATTCTTGAACCCAACGTGATCCTTCTGCTTGGGCTGTCATTGTGGAAACCATGGACACACATTGGTTGTTCCTCCTCTGCCAGAAGACAACTTCAACCAGCATGAAGTAATAAGATAAACTAACACTTTGGGGCTTATTCTCTCTCTATTTTTTTTTTTAATTTTCTAAAGAATTAAGGCCATTTTCCTGCCACTCTTACCCAAATGGCTATGTGAAGACTTTCCCCACATGGAGAACAGCAAGGTGGTCAAGTCACTCCAGGTAATGGCACCATTATCTCCCAGTTTCTCTTCACCAGTCTCCTCTTAGGGTAAAGCTTTCTCCATGGCTGTGAGAAATGGGGTTGGGAAGAGGATTAATCCCTAAGGGATCAGGAACTGGTCAGGAATAATTTCCCAGGCAGTTGCAAGGCACACAGGAACCTACCTTAGATAAGCTTTTCAGATCTTGCCCAAGATGACTAGCCACAGATGACACCCTGAAGTGCATGGAGAAGCAGGGAGACATGTACAGTTGCTCCCCTGTCTTCTCCTGAACACCTCCCTGGAAAGATCTTTCATGAGATGCAGTGGGAAGGAAGAGAAGAGGGAAAATTCAGGCTGGAGAGAAGAAAGTTCTCTCCTGAAGGTGGTGAGACACTGGAAGAGGTTGCCCAGAGAGATTGTGGATACCCCTTCCCTGGAGGTTTTTAAGGCTGTTGAGCTACCTGGTCTAGAGGGAGGTGTCCCTGTCCATGTCAGGGGGGTTGGAAATATATGATCTTGAAGATCCCTTCCAACCCAAACCATTCTATGATTCTATGAGATGAAGACAAGCCAAGGTCCTCTTTCTTCCTTGGAATGCTTTAGTCAGCAAAACTTACCCTTGGTTACCTCATTCATCTGTTTTTGTTCTCAGGAGAAGAATGATTTCACAGGTAACAGTTTCCATGAGCTGGACACCAGTGACCCCACAGTTACAGAAATTGAGGAGGTCCTGGCACATGAGGAATACAAGAAAGTGGCCACCAGAAGGAAGCCCAGCATGGAGGTCTCTGAGGTCTGGGAGCCCATGGAAAGCACAGTGCAGACCAACACCATGTCCCTCAAGTGCATCAGTGGCTACAAACCTCAGGTGTCCGAGGGGAACACGTTGGGGTATGTGGCTGCCAACTTCTACCAACCACAGCCCCCCATGGACCTCCCAGAACCCGAGATGAACGCCTTCTTCAGAGACTACTCCAGCCCCATTGCCCAGCTGTGGGATGGGGAAGGTGGAGGGCACCAGGTCTGTCTGTTGGAGAAGATCAACCTCATCCTGAACGAAGATCCCTTCCAACCCAAACCAACCTTCAGCTCAGCCCAAGTGGGACATGGATCCCTCCTGGAGAGCCCATGGGGACAGGCAATGTTGGCCAGTGATGTCCAAGAGCAGACATTGGTTCCTGATGAGCTGGTCTCCTGCCTGAGAGCCACCAGCAGAGAAGTGGGGGATGGGAAGAGCTGCTTTCCTCAAGGCATTGGAAGGTTATTCTGAAAGGGATGGTGGTGGTGACCAAAGAAAACCAAAGCAACAGCCATGACACACGCTGTAAACAGTGGAAGTAGAGCAGAACTCTGAAAATTCACCTTTTTAATCAACTACCAATGGTTCAGAGAATCACAGATTTGGAAGGGACCCTCAAAGGCCACCCCATGCAGTGACAGGGACATCCTTCACTAGATGAAGTCACTCAGAGCCTCATTAAGCCTGGCCTTGGATGTCTCCAGGCACTGATGTGGCCTCCACCACCTCTCTGGGCAACCTGGGCCAGTGTCTCACCACCCTCATCATGGGGAATGATCTATGGGACTCACCTTCTTGCTGGTTTACAAGTTTGCTTGGGTTTTCAGAAACACCTTGAAAATGTGAGAGGTTGGATGATCTCTCTGCTAAACAACCATCATCAGTGTCCACATGGTTTTTAAGGAACGCTTCCCAATACTTTTAAGGAATACAAGCACAAAGAAGTTCAGCAAAGAACCATAGGAATAATAGATGCAAATTGGAAGAAGGGAGAATTGGAAAGAAGTCCTTTCCTGTGAGGATGGTGAGAATGGTAATAATAATAATAAGAACAACATTGACCTGTAGGAATAGGTCCAGAGGAGGCCACGAAGATGACGAGAGGGC